>JAOXOE010031404.1:0-11969 GCA_028565055.1 Phoeniculus purpureus
GGATTAGAAGGGACCTCGAAAGATCATCCAGTCCAATCCCCCTGCCACAGCAGGATCACCTACACCAAGTCACACAGCAAGACATCCAGGTGAATCTTAAATGTCTCCAGTGAAGGAGACTCCACAACACCCCTGGGCAGCCTGTTCCAGTGCTCTGTCACCCTCACTGTGAAGTCAGTACTTCAGTGTCTGACTGGTGTCTAAAGGAAAACCAAGATAAGACTGACTACATATGCAGTTTATCAAGCAAAAGAAGGCTGCAGCTGAAGCTGTTCTCACAGTTGTGTTAAATGATGTTTTCATCTGTTTGAATCACAAAATACCATAATAAATTCTCCCTTCTAGCTACTAAAGGGCATACAGTACACAGACAATGGAGTTGGCAGTGGGCTTAGGACTATTCAATGGAATCTATCGCATGGGAAAGATCAGCTAAGCATTGTACTATACTGAATTTTCAAATACCAGTAAAATACAAACACATGGAAAAATAGTCTACTTTATTATGCTACATTTTTTTTAGGTCTTACAGGTGGGAAAAAGAAAAACAGCTCCAGGATGGGTCAAAAAAGTGGGTTTAGTTGTTCTTGTGCTGTATCAACCAGAATAGGAAGTATCTGTGGCTTCAAATTTATGACAACAAGTTTTGCTTGTTCATACTTATTCAAAGACAGGATTTCTTTGGTTTAGCATCCAACATTGATGGAACTGAGCTAGCTGGAGTGCGCAAGGCTGACATTTGTGTGTTGATTTTTTTGAAAGCAATTTGAAACATGAAACCAGTATGCTATAAAATTTTAAAAAGTGTGAACAGCTGGAACTCAGTAACCTGTATCATTTAAACTGCAGCCTATGGCAGCTTTCATTCAGGATGTAACCCCCTTTTCAAATGCAGAAGGCAAAAATATGTTTCCTAAAAAACTTTGTTGATCAAAGCACTATCCTCAAAGACCTAACAGACACATTAGTGAAAGTACTTGAAGTGTTCCACGAGTCTCTGGTAACTGCTAAAACCTTTTCATATGAAACTACAGCTACCTGAGTATTAATTAAAGAGTAATGTCAATAACATATTTTTCCCTTAGAAATTGTTCAGAGATGTGGGTCTTGGTGATTTTGGGGTTTGATTTGTGTTTAGCTTTTTTGAAATTGTGTCGCACTGCATTTTTTTCTCTCTTGTTGGAATACCCAAAGATACAGTAACTCAAAACAATTGTTTACTGTTCTTTCCTTCCTGGATATGGCCACCAGCTATACCAGTAGAAGTCTAGCTTTGTAAGGACAGAAGGACATGAGCTTTAAGTAGTTCCTCTTGGTTGTTGAGACCTGTCAAGAGGTTGTAGCACCTTACACTGTATAGCTAAATGAAATCCAGGGAATTGCTTTCTGTCATAAATAGCAGCACGTTGTATCAACTGAATACTTGTGAAATTTCTTTACCAGGCTAAGACTAACAGCAGGGCACGTTATGAAGTCTGAGTTTTCCCTCTGGCTTTTAAAAGACATGAATAAAAATCAGAATTTTGGAAAAGTAATAATACAGACAGTGGCTGTGAAGTGCTGGAATGGATCCCATAAATAAAATGTAAACTTAGTTAGTAATGAGCTTACTGTTCAGTGTTTTGTTGGATCACATACTTCATGAATTATAAGATTCTGGACAGTGACCAGCAAAAACCTAGTAAGTCAAGCTTGAAAACCACATATCTTTTCCATAGAGGTAGGTGAAAAAAGACAGGATGTAATTATTACAAAGGCCTTCAGAATTTTGTAATTGGTGTTCAGGGAAATATAAAGAAGATATTATTAAAAGAGTGCGAAAAGCTGAAGAAATAAGCCATGCCAGAACGGCTGTGTTTACTTTTATCTAAGTATCTTGGGACAAAGATGATGAGAAATGCCTTGATCTGCAATAAACTGAGTAAATGTGGGATTCTAAGAAACTAGTTTAGTGTATCTTAAAGGTCTTTTTGCTGTAAAAGATTGATCCAAGAAGCACAGAACAGAGGTGCCTTGCAAGAGATGTGAGTTTAGGGCTATGTGTGACCAAGTAAACCTTAAATGGGTTAGAAAAAATTAAATATTCATTCATCTGAATAATACTTCTGACATTTTTCCACAATACTATTAGTTATCACTGTGACTTTGCAACTGTGTATATAGTATGATACTTAATATTTAAAATTTAATTTATTAAGTAGACTTTGTATCACCTTTGTTTCATAACAAATCCAAAAGTTTAAGTACCATACCGGGATAATATAATAAACTAAAAAAGATACATGACTGCAGGAAAGAAGATTAAAAATATCAGCCTAGAATGTTAACTGGTATTTTTGGAAAACATATGAAAAAGCAAATTATTGTGGAAATTATAAATGTTGAATGTTGCTTTGATTTCCTCTTGAACATTGTAGTAGTGCAAGAGAAAGTTTGAGAGCTTTGTTCTCAGAAAAAAAAACAAACCAAACTAAACCAAAAATTATTTACAATTGAGCTACTCTTATGGAAAACTATAAGACACTAAAGAAGCCGTAAAAATCTTGTCTAGATGACTAGTACTTTTTATTTATGTACAAACTCTTACCCTTGTCTCCATTAACTCAGCCCCTGGAGTTATATGGATTTCTTGCACAATGACCAACAATTGTTTTGAATTATTTCAAGTTTTATGATTACTGTTATAGTTCACAGTGTGATTTTTTTCCACTCTTGCAAAGCAGTGAGCTACACTGCTTGACATTTGTTGTGTTTATTCCCTACGTACTAATACTATTATCTTTTCTGTTTTCACCCAGCTGTGCAGCAGACAGGAACTGCCTCAGAACTGTTAATGTCTTCAGGGTTAGTGGCTTCAAATAACTTTGACTAAGCTATCATTTTATACCCACTACCCTATCTAACTGCACTTGAACTTTAGAAAATGTTAGCTATGAATCTTAAACTCTAAAGCCTTTAAGGGCTTGTTCACCTGTACTCCTAATGAAATATTACCAATATTACCATATTACCAAGAGTTGCTCAGCATTGTGGACAGAAAGCACTAATTTATAAATTAAAATTATGCTAAATTAAACTGAAAATGTACAAAGGAAAGCTTAATAAATTCTACGTCTTTGTGAGAAGGAACTATAAGAAAAAGTCAAACAGAATCACAGAATCATCACAGTTGGAAGAGACCTCAAAGAGATCATCAAATCCAACCCCACTACCAAAGCAGGGCTACCTAAAGCACATTGCACAGGGTTGTGTCCAGGCAGGATTTGAACAACTGCAGAGAAGGAGACTCCACAGCCTCTCTGGGCAGCCTGTTCCAGGGCTTTGTGACTCACACTGGAAAGTAGTTTTTCCTGTTTTCTAAAAGAAACTTCTTGTGTTCCAACTTGTGCCTTTTGCTCCCTGTCCTGTCTCTGACCACAACTGAAAACAGTCTGGTACCATTCCCTACAGCCACCCTTCAGATAAATATCTGTGGTGTGAACCAAGTCTTCTTTCATTATTCTCTTCTTACGGCTCAACAGTCCTGGCTTTCTCAACCTTTCCTCATAAGAGAGATGCTTCAGGCCCCCAGTCATCCTCATTGCTCTCTGCTGGACTCTCTCCAGTAGTTCCCTCTCTCTTGAACTGAGGAACCCAGAACTTTACACAGTACTCCTGATGTGCCCTCACCAGGGCAGAATAGAGGGGGAGGATGACCTCTCAACACCTATTGGCCACACACTTCTTAATGCACCCCAGAATACCATTGGCCTTCTTGGCAACAAGAGCACAGTCATCATATGGTCAGCTCACCGTCTACACGGACTTCAGGGTCTTTCACTTCAAGGATACTCTCTAACAAGCCTCCTTGTTGAAGTCTTCCAAGAGGACTAGGTCCTGTGTGTGTGAGGCTGCTTTCAGCCTGTAGTAAACACCCACAACTGTGTCACCCATATTAGCCTGCCCCTTGATTCTTACCCATGAGCTCTTGATTGATTCCTCATTCTCTCCTAAGCAGAGCTTGACACATTCCAGGTACTCTTTCACATAAAGAGCCAATCCACAACCCTGTCTTGCAGGACTGTCTTTCTTGAATAGTACATAGCCATCCATGACAGCATTCCAGTCATCTGAGTTGTTCCATCACTTCTCAGTAATCACAATGAGATCACAGCCTTGAGATTGCGCACAAATCTCTAGTTCTTCCTGCTTGCTCCCCATACTGTGTGTATTAGTGTAAGGGCATATCAAAGATCGAATCAGACACGCAGATTTTATGGAGGAGAGTGGGAGGATTTACCATAGCTGAGTACAGCTTCAGGATATTTTGCCTTCTGGTTCTTTCCTAGGTCAATTACGCAGGGGGACATGTTGACCAGAGAATCTCCATTTTGGACCAAACCCCAGATTCTTCAGTTTAAAGCTCATTTCAGTAAGTTGGCCAGCCTGTTATAAAATATTCACTTATATGCCTTCTACGATTTTAAATATATTTGGATGAGAGGTAAACTGATATGTGGATGGCTTGTGGATTCTCATCCACATTGTAGCAGTGAAATTACTAAATTGGAAACAAAGGACCATTCTTGCACTAAGGAATTGACAGGCAAATTCAAATTGAAAAGCTGATACACACCTAACTACATTTGGATAGAACTAAATATTTCATAGAATCATAGAATTATTAGGGATTGGAAGGGACCTCAAAAATCATCTACTCCAATCCCTGTGCCACAGCAGGACATCGACCCCTATCCCAAAGCCTACCTTCTGACAGTCAGGGCATGACTGAACAATACCTGCATCATCCTTATGTGTGAGTCCAAACTGAAGTAATATTTGAGCACCCTGATGGAAGAATGCATGAGATTGTCACACCTCCTCAAATGAATGAGGCACTGGGCCAGTCCAAGCTGGAGCTACTAGTTGATCCGCTCTGTTGTTCCCAATAGCCAATCCATAATCGTTCTGATGATTTCTGATATGAGTAATAAAATACATCTCTTTATGCTGGCCCAAAAGATACAACAATTTTCTAAACAGTGCAAACAGTTTTTCATTTCTTAACTCTTTTAACATAGCTCTCTCCATTCTGTGAACTACACCAATGACATATAAAGAGTCTGAAACAATATTTACTGGGGTTAATGCCCATTTTCTAAATACCCAAACCACAGCCTCGAGTTCCAAAGTCTGTAAAGACGATTTGGTGGACGTTGCAATTATGTGATCCTGCCAACACCCCTTTTCTTACCATGTTATGGCTGTCTTCAGATTGCATTTGCTTGCATTTGTAAAACACAGTCTGTCCCTCTACAGGCATCTCTGACAACAGTGGCTTTCCTATAAATTAATTTTCTGACAACAACTTAACCAATCTATGAGACGGGTAATGATTTGTTACTTGACCCCCAAAGTCTACTGTTGCTACTTGCAATTCAGTTAATATTCTAAGTGACCATTCCAAATATTCTTTTGTCAGAGGCATGAATACGGTTAATGGATCAATGCCAGATACTTCAATGCAACACATTCATCCCTTGATTACCAATTGACTAAACATTTCTGGCCGAGTAAGTAGGCTCTTTTTTGGTTGATATGGTATAAACACCCATTCTAAAATTCTTAGTGGGCTTTTTAATTGGCTTTCCCACTGCATAAGCAGAGCAAAAGGGTCTTTGCTTTGTTCTGGATTAATGATCATCAATTCTATTTCTAGCTGTGGATCATATCTCATGACATAAGCTTGTATGATTTTTTCCTGAATTTGTTCTAAAGTCTTGTTTTGTTCTTCAGTAAGTGATCGAGCCTCATTGGCCTGAACAGACATTCTAGGATTGCTTTTTATTTTATATAATTTTAACAATTTTTGGACTGTTCATGCTTTTAGAGTAATTTCTACTTCTATGTATTAGTGCTTGCAATGCTTCCAAAATCAAAACTTCCTCCAAGACGCTTCTGTCTGATACAGTTAGGCTGTGGCTAGATAGCTAATTTTTCTGAAACAAAATGCAAATGGGACTGCTACTTTCTAACCTGAAAGCTTGAGGAGTTAAACTACATACCCAGATTACATAATATGCAACAAATACTATTAAATAAGATACGTGTTCATAAGATATACTTACGTACTCATAATGAGTGAACTTAGAGGCTGAAAATGAAAATGATGTTATTTCACAGCATATAGGTATATAGGAGGGAAAGGAAAGGAATGAAACCATACTATATCCCTAGAAAAAAACAGGTTAATAAAGCAACATGATATGAATGTACTGTCTCTTGTACTTTTTAAAAATCAAAAACCCTAGTATCATCCTTTCCTCTCATCCGGAACGGCCATTACCTTACATCAAGAGTGTTAATGTAACTGCATTATACACAGGTCATAGACCAATTTAGAAGAGCTTGACTTCCGCAGGTTCAGTTCTTTATCTTTTGACCTGTGCAGTCATCACCACCAGGTTGGTGCTGAGCAGAAAAACCCCTAAAGGAACAACTTAGTCTTCACCATCACATATTCTCCACTATATAATCTCCACTTCATTTCTACTTCTATAATAACACAGTGCTTTTCCTTTTCTTTTGTTTTAGTCCTTCACTTCACTACTGCAAAATCCAGTTAGTTTTTCTGGCACATTTAATGTAATTCCCTTCCACTTATTATCATGCAGATGTTACAAAAGCGTAGCATTGCCAAACATGACCAAAAAATCCAAGCTTGTCTCATGGTACTACCTGGCCATGAATTCTGACACCTTACTCAGCAATAGATGCTGACTGAGGGATGGCTAGTCCCTGGGGATCTAGGCAGGGCCACCTTCAAGAAAATGCTGGACTGTTCTTTCTCTTCATCAACACCAAGTACCAGGGAAATTCATACTACTTCGAATTGATAGATTCAATTGGTTATCTTTCAATACTTCCTTAGATTCAGTCCACAGACACAGTGATCTGCAGACCAGTTTAGTGGTTATATCTCTATTGTGCTGGAATGGGCTGCCCAGGGGGGTTGTGGAGTCTCCTTCTCTGAAGACGTTTAAAACCTGCCTGGATATGATCCTGTGCAACTTGGTCTAGGTGATCCTGCTCTGGCAGGGAGATTGGACTAGGATCTTACGAGGTCCCTTCCAATCCCTAATGTTCTGTGATTCTGTGTTATTCCTGTGTTACAGCTTTGAATAATATTAATCTCCACTGCCTTTACTTGTCTGAAATGCAGGTGTTTGAGCTGGTCATCTAGGGTCTCCCCTACTGAAGAGAAGAAGATATAGACATCACCAGCTAGACTTTTATCTGCTTTACCCAACTTTGTTCTACAAAGCATTTCATACCTTGTACAATGAGACAATAAATGACCTTGTGAAAATTTTCTTTTTCTTCTTGGCTGTAAGGAAGCGAGATCATGATTACCTTGGATTACCTATAATACAAATGCTCTGACTACATTTACACAGCTAAAGTCAATTAGATTAGTCTTGCCTTCAAATATAAGCATACAGTCGGGCACATGGTGATTTTTCCAACTCCCACAGTTATACAGGTGAGCCATCCTAACATAGGAAATATAGTACATGATATCTCAAAAATTATTACTCCTTTCAGCCAATGTGCCACAGAATAGGCAGGACTGAAATTATGTCAGAGAGTAATACCAGATCAAAATGCCTCCTTATGACTCTGGTGTCTTGGTGTCAGCAGCAGAGAGCACTCCTGGAGTTCAAGGGCTTAGGGGTACTCTGGAAGATCAGACCTGTCTGATATGTAGACCTCTGTTAAGATATTTTTTTCTTCAAGGAATAAATTTTTTGGATTATCATCTTCACAATGATGAGATCAATAACAATGTCTGACTCAAAACTTAAAGAATTGTAATCTAATGTTTAATTTGGAATCTGTGATGAACCCCACATTCTTTGAGACTGTGTTGTTGTTAAGCTAGTTATCCTTTGTCTTTTCTACGCAGCCAGTTAGTCCTTCTCATTTTGCATTTGTGATCTTTAAACTGCATTATTTTTTTAGTAATCTTATCCATAGTTAAAACAAATACTCTGTTCTACCCTCTTACAGTCTATTTAGGGAAAAATTGTTGTTCTGTAATACAACTAACACATCAGATCACATACAAACACTTCTGAATAAGCCATTTGACTAAGATCTCCATGGCTATTTTCCATCTGTTTATATATTTAAAGGACAATGATGTGTTTCCAACAAAACCTTCATGACTAATTCATAAATATCACACAAGTAGTCTGTTTTAGGGATTTGTTTAAATCTCAGTGGTAGAAGTTTATCCAAATTAGCATGTTCTTTCCAATCTGAACCAGAAACAAAAATGTGTAGGTCTTACTAAACACTTAAACCCAACAATATCATCTATTATTGACACACTTTGATTTTGAAATGAGGAATCATTTCACAAAAGCAGAAGTCCTCTTTATGACTAAGGCCCTTCTGAAAAAAATACATAAGTAAATTGAGATTACGACTGCTGATCAACGGAGAGTAATCCTGCCCGTTTTGTTGAGAAATCACTATTTTTTCATGTCTATGTTGTTACTATGGATCCAATTCCTCACCTAATCCATTTCTGCTTTCTAAAATTAAATAACAGCAATGTTGTAGTTAGCCTGCCAGATAAGAAGCATTATTTTTAAAGTAGAATTAAATGAATAAAAAGCCCAGAATGAAATTAAATGTTAACTACCAACCCATAATGACTATTTTACTCCTATGACTAAGTATATAGAAATCTGATGTTTATTACGGTCTTTCATTCCAGACTCTCACTGTACTTTACAAATGTACCATAACTTCTCATTGTGACACTACTGAAGAACAACCACTCCAGAGTGGCAAGTAGCAGCTATTTTGCTCTGACTAGAAAGCTGTTGGTTATCATTACCTGCTTCTTTTCTACAGTTATCTTTCTGGAAATTATATAATGGAGAAATCCACCCACCAGGAGGTAGGCAGAGACTGTCTGCCATGACTGATTTCACATTTATTCCAGGCAGCAGTTGTACCAAAATCCCAGATATGAAAACCCAAAAGCTGTTATGACTTGAGCCAGTGAATGTAAAATGAATTAATATGATCAGTATCTTTCCATTATATTATCCAGAAATACAGAACTCCAATAAGTTCATAAAGATTTTTTAAATGTCTTTCCAAAATCCAGCTGAAATGCTTTGAAACATTCAGATATTTTAGTCACATAGTAGATGGGTCCTACTTCATGGACAGGTTAAATGTGCTTAAGCCTAGAAATCTGATTAGAGAAATCTATGTGGTATTCTGTCACAAAAGAAGTGAAATGGGAATATTTGATGTGTAGTCAGAAACTGTAGATTAGATACCTAACTGAAGTACTTATCTTAATAAAATGGGTACTTTCAACTTCTGCTATGGCAAATGGAAAGAGATAGATACTTCATGGGAAAAAACATGTAATATTCTCTGAAGATGTCTTTTTCCTTTTCTTACTTCACTGATTACAGAAGCAGCATAATGTCCTATGCTCTCAACCTATGTTTTAGAGGATATACATAATCACATGTCTGTGGACGGCCAGACAGGGCTTGGTGCTCTGTGTTGGCTTAAATGAGCTTACATGGGTCTGCCTATGTGGATGCAAACTTTTTGATGCTCTGAATAAAAATCTTCCTCTTCAGAAGAGATTGGGACTTCTTCCATTAACTTCTCTAGACTCAGAATTTTATGTTTTTTCCTGAAAAAACATACGTGGAATAGCTCTTGGGTGTACCTTAAAAAACTATTATGCTCAAAATTGCACTTTAGCTGCTGTATGTTGCACAGTATCTTAGTTTTCTTCTTACTCATGCTAGCTTACCCATCTCTACTTGCCATCAAGTTTTAAGAGAAATTTTTAAAAAATCCCTGTTGGTCTCATTAATTTTCTTGTTGATCTCCTTAATATTTTTTAAGTTTCTCTGTTTTAGGGCAGTCTATGTCTTTGTATATGCATGTAAGAAAGTATTCTGAAGACATGACTTGAATCCTACACAGCAAACTGAAGATTGATCTATCTGTTATCCAACACATTTTACATGAAGTAAATCAGTTAGAGCCAAACCATAACCCATTCCAAATGCAGTAAATCAGCAGCTCAGATAGTACATGACCAAATCAATAAGAACAAGACAAAGATGTAAGCCTAGCTGAAGGGTTAAAAAAAAATTGACCAAAGAATTATATGCTAAGAAAAGAACGAAATAATAACCTTTACCATACTTTTCCAACTACAGAACTTTTATTTCTATAAAACAGGATAGCAATAAAAAAAACACACAGTTAATAGAATTAGCAATTCTTCGTAAGCCAATTGGGCCAAACATTTGTAAGCTACATCTAAATTTCAGGTTTAATGACACTCTTCAAACCACAAAATTCACTTAGCAACTGGAATGCAACAGGAAATGGGAGAAGCTGTACAGAGGGTTTAAATTATTCATTATGTAGGTCTTAAAGATAAGAATCAACAGCACATGGCACATGTTATGTTTGCTTCCTGGCCTTCTACAGCCAATTTTTATGTAGTCTTATAGTTGAAGTTGAGCTTGTAAAAAGACTGATTCCTACTTAATAAAGTGATAGCAAGTTTTAGGTACAAACTCTAAGTTAGGATACTTCTTGGGAAGGATTTTCAAGCTATTTGAAAAAGGTGAGACTTAGATTTATCTGTTTTACCAGCAAAGATAAAAAATTATCTGAATTCCTACAGCCGGTACCTACAATGCCTGAAGAAAGTAAGTTTGAAGTTTGTACAAATTTTGTGTTTTCAGTTTTCTTTGATGATTACTGGAAAAAAATATGACTCTTTAACTCTTAAGACTTAATCTTAACTCTTTAGTTCATTTGCCCTAAGAATGGCCTTTTTTCCCCAAGAATAAATTAGCAACAGCTAATAAAAAGCTACTCATATTAAATGTTTAGAATAGAATATGCCAGTGAAATGTAATGGAAGTGAAGATAAACTATATTGCCTTTTACATGAAATATTTATTTTCAGTATTCCAATGTTTAAAACAATTATTAGCAGTGGTAATCTATAGAAATGCATAATAATTACTATTAATAACAACAACCACCAATCTAAATCAAGTCCTTTTTTGACACAAATACAAAAATAATGTATTAATTGCAATGAAGCAAAAATATTTTCAAGAGGTTACTAAGCTGATGTCCTGACTGAGACATTTTAATGGCTTTGAGAATAAGGATTATTTTTCTTCATAGTCACTGACTAATCACACTTTCAAAGTGCTGGTAGCTCTGGAAGCTCGCCTCTATTTTAATGCGAGCACTAATAAGTCTTAGTATTCAAAGCAGTGTCTGGCTTTTTTGAGAATACTAGGATATAATTTCTAGTGTCATTACTACTCTTTAACTCAGTCTTCACTGCAAAGGCCTCCAGTCACACTCCTAGGGTCATGGAAGATAATGGGAGGAACTAGAATGAAAAACTGCCCATCCTAAGTGAAGATCAGGTTCAAGTGCCCACTGACTGGAAAAGGGGAAACATAACTCCTATTTTCAAAAAGGGTAAGGAGGAGCCAGGGAACTACAGGCGGGTCAGTCTCACCTCCGTGCCAGGTAAGATCGTGGAGTAGATCCTCCTGGAGGCACTACTGAGACAGGAGAAGAGTGAAGAGGTGATTGGGTAAATTAGCATGGCTTAACCAATGGCAAATCCTGCCTGACCAACCTGGTGGCCTTCTATGAACAGGTCACAACGTTAATGGATGAGGGGGGAGCAGCTGATATCATTTATCTGGACCTGAGCAAAGGTTTGATACTGTCCCACAGCACATTCTGGTCTCCAAGCTGGTGGAACATGGGTTTGATGGGTGGACCACTAAATGGGTAAAGAACTGGCTTGATGGCTGCAGAGTGGCTGTCAATGGGTCCATGTCCAAGTGGAGGCCAGTGACAAGTGGAGTCCCTCAGGGATCAGTCCTGGGACC
>JAOXOE010031405.1:0-11967 GCA_028565055.1 Phoeniculus purpureus
TATTGCTTCACCCCTCGTGGTTTCCATGGTGGCAGGTCAAGTTGCCTGGGGAACCATCAGAGGAAGGGATTCCTTGCGTTCCAGCTGTACTACACCCTAGAGGCTTAGAACTTTCCTTAATGTGCGAATAGTGCTCCATTTCTAATATAAGTTTAATGTTTTAAGTTATCCCACAGTGGTGGAGTCTCCTTCCATGGAGATATTAGGAGTTGTGTGGACACAATGCTCGGTGCTAGGCTGGACATCAGGAGAAATTTCTTCCCTGACAGAGTCGTCAGGGGTTGGAACAGGCTGCCCAGGAAGGCTGGGAGTCACTGTCCCTGGAGAGGTTCAAATGAGTAGAGGTGGCCCTAAGGAACAAGGTTTAGTGGACAGGATGGGGTTGGGGTGATGATTGGACTGGATGATCTTGGAGGTCTCTTCTAATCTTAAAGATTCTCTGATTCTGTGGTTTAGTTGAGGACTTGGCAATGTTGATGGTTGGACTCAGTGCTCTTGAAGGTCTTTTCCAACCCAGGTGATTCTGTGACTCTGTGAAATGGGTCTCTGATGAGGTGGAGCAGTGCGTGGTCACCTCTGCTCAAGACTGGGGTGTCATGTGGATTTTACTGAGGAGAGGAAGGATTGTCAGAGTGGAAGGCTGGACAGAAAGGAGCAGAGTTGTGCTGGAAAAATGGAGAAAACGGGGGAAATTCTGCTCTGAGGAGCTTTCAGTGCGATTGCCCTGAGCTGCTGGTGGAGAGCTCATCAGTGGCTTTAGGGATCCACACTTAATTTGGAAGCAGCAGGTGATTGCAGGTCTGATTCTCCTTTTTAGGGTGGGTCTGGTTTCTCTCAGATGAAGAGGAATGATAAAGCCCAGTGTTGGTTGAGGACTGACCTGTTGGAGGGCAGCAAAGGAGAAAGGGACCACGGGGTCCTGGTAGATAGCAGGATGGCTAGGAGCCAGCAATGGGCCCTTGTGGCCAAGAAGGCCAATGGCATCCTGGGGTGGGTTAGAAGAAGGGTGGTTAGTAGATTGAGAGAGGTTCTCCTCCCCCTCTACTCTGCCCTGGTGAGACCACATCTAGAATATTGTGTCCAATTCTGGCCCACTCAGTTCCAGAAGGACACGGAACTGCTTAAGAGAGTCCAGCGCAGAGCCACAAAGATGATGAAGGGAGTGGAACATCTCCCTGATGAGGAAACGATGAGGGAGATGGGTCACTTCAGCTGGGAGAAGACTGAGGGGTGATGCCATTAATGTTGATAAATATGGAAAGGGTGGGTGTCAGGAGGATGGAGCCAGGTTCTACTCAGTCGCATCCACTGATAGGACAAGAGGCAACAGGTGTGAGCTGGAACAGAGGAGGTTCCACATCAATATGAGAAGGAGCCCCAGTGAAGATGACAGAGCACTGGAAGGGGCTGCCCAGGGGAGTTGTGGAGTCTCTTTCTCTAGAGATGTTTAAATCCTGCCTGGTCATGTTTCTGTGCGACTGGATCTGTGCCTGCTCTGGCAGGAGGATTGGACTGGATGGTCTTTCGAGGTCCCTTCCAATCCCTAATGTAATTCTGTGATTCTGTGTTGGGTCCTCAGATGCTGGTGTGGAGAAGGCAGCATATTTTTGCAGCTCAGCTCAAGGATGGCGATGCTGTGTCAGATGTGAAGGAGATCCAGCAACTTTTTGCCTTCAAACCTGATGTAGTTTAAAAATCCTCCTTATCCTCCTCAAAGAGGTTCACCTTCAGCTCACAGGAGCATCCGGCTAAAGGAGTTTGCAGCAACCAGCCGTGCCTGACACATTGGTGCTGCTGAAAAATGAGGCAGCTAGTGCTTCCAAAAGATTTTCTGCGGAGGCTTCAGAATCTGGGGAAATCAGATTCATTTCTTCTTTATTTAACCATTGTTGGGCTTGGCAGGGCACTCTGTAATTAGGAAGAGTGTGAGGTAGGTCTTGAATCATCTGAAGATCTCTGCTGCTCTTGCTTTTGCCTTGGGGCTGGCATCTGGTGGGATTGAAAGATGCTCAGTGGGTTCTGCTGGTGGAAGTAGCCAGGCTGGGTGTGAAGTCAGGCAAAGTTTTGTCAGGAATCCTCCAGTTGCTGTGATCCAACCACCTTTGGGGTTGTGTTAAAGCTCAGCCCCTGATTCTGGAAGCTCATAAACTGCATGAGGAATGGGACTGGGCTAATGTGGATGCTGCAGAGCCAGGTCTGTTCCCCACAACATCCTGAGGTGACCCTGGCTGCCGCTCCTGGAACATCACAGCGCTGGATGACTGGACTGAGCAGAAAAAATGCTCCAGGAGCAATCCTGGTCTTGCTGAGGGCAATGTCTCTCACGGCCTGGAGCCAGAGACCACAGACTCGGGGAAGTACTACTGAGATCTTCTCTGTCATTCCTAATTGCCCTGGTGCTTAACGATGGTTTGTAATTAAGAGCTGCCACACAGGGCTGGAGGATGGTTGTTGGGGAGCTGAAAGCCTCCCCCTGGCACCAAAGTTCTCTTGTCTGCAGCGTCTGGGGCTGGAGGGTCGATGCCTCGGCCAAGCCCTTGATTGTGGCTGTGGCTTCGATACAGCGGGGTGGAGAGGAGCCGATGAGACCCCTGAGGGGGCACAGAGGCTTCATCAGTGACTTGATGCACCAGCAACGTCTTCAGCTTAGACCTTAGGGAAAATGTCTTCACTGAAACGGTCATTGAGAGTTACAACAGGCTGCCCAGGGCAGGGGGGGAAGTCCCTGTGTCTAGAAGGGTCTCAAAGCCATGGAGATGTGGATTGAGGGACAGGGGGTTAGTGGGG
The DNA here is from genome assembly GCA_028565055.1 of Phoeniculus purpureus. Classification (NCBI taxonomy): domain Eukaryota; kingdom Metazoa; phylum Chordata; class Aves; order Bucerotiformes; family Phoeniculidae; genus Phoeniculus; species Phoeniculus purpureus. The sequence continues at coordinate 2,788 of JAOXOE010031405.1, forward strand.
CCCAAGGGGAACTGCTGGACTAGAGTAGCTTAAAGAGCTTTTCCAACCCAAATGATTCTATGATCCCCTAGGGAGGGGGTTTCTCCTCTGATATAGTCTCCACTGCCAGGCCAGGGATGATGCTGGGGAATGGATTTGTGGGCAGGAGGATCCAGGTTGTATCATTAGTGGCTTGGGGTTGTAGGGCTGGTGGTTGGATGATCTTGAAGGTCTTTTCTAACCTTGATGACTCTATGATTTGGGGATTTTGCATGGTGGAAGGACATGATGGCTGAGGTGCTGCTGATGATAATGAAGCCAGGCTAATCCCTTGTGTGATGGCAGGGGAGGTTCAGACACAAAGGTGGGCTAGAGGGGCTCTTTGGGGCCAAACACTTGAAAACACTGATTTTTCAGGCCACTATTATATGGTGGGTTTGGTCAGATTAGAGACCCTTAGAGGGTCCAACCTCCCACTCAAATCACAGTGAGGCCAACTCAAACATCGGCACCAGTGGGATTTCCCCCAGGTAATGCCTCATCCCTGCTCTTTTAAGGTGTTTTGGGGCAACGGTCCCAGTGAGGGCCCCGACAGGACCTGCATCGCCATCATCCTGTGCCCTGCTGGTGTCCTGCTGCCTGGCAGAGCCCAGCCTGAGGCCAGCGTACTGGTGGTTCTGGTTAAAACCTAGCTTTATAAGGATGCTGTAGGGAAAACCAGGCTTAAACACCCCAGGGAGAGGTTGGGAGGGCTAGGGCTGGACGATGCCCCTGCTGCACAGTACCCACGGCTCCCATGATGTTCCGGCAGGCGGGAGAACAAGCTGCGCATCCAGAACGGCTGGCTGTGCCACCTGGCCCCTGAGATCATCCGGCAGCTCTCGCCTGACACTGAGGAGGACAAACTGCCCTTCTCCAAGCACTCAGATGTCTTCGCGCTGGGGTGAGTCCCTGCGGTGGGGGACTGGTGGGGTCGGTTGTTTGTGAGGGGATGGGGACACCTTTCACTTGCTGTGAAGTGAGGGGATGCTGTCTATGGGGATCCCTGCACTGGGCTGGGGGTGCCTTCCCATTTGGAGGAATTTGGGGTTAACCCTCCTATAAAACCCAAAATCCTCTTGTTTTGGCTGTGAACCAGAGTGGCTCCAGGCAGTGAGATGTGGAGCATTCTGGGGGTGCCACCTTCGTGTCTTCTGTCCCCTGTACCCTCCTGGGGCTGGGAATGCCAAGGGCTGGGGATGCAGCGGGTTGGGAGTCCCCAGGCACCCCAGTTCTCTGCAGAGGAGCTGGTGGTGGTGGCCACTGGGGGAAGCTTATACAACATGAGCTCATCTCTCCTGCTGGAACCTCCCTTAGAGCAGGAGCCCAATCACACTGATAAAACATAGGGCTCATGGCCACCTTAAGGGCTGAGTGTGCGTGGGACTGTTCTTGGAGGAGATACTGCCATCAAAACCCCACTAATTACAGCTGAAAGGGTCTGGATTCCCTTTTCCCCCTCCCCAAGGTTTAACTTGAGCCCAAACCTCAAGAAGTAATTAGGGGATTGGACTGAACTAAGAAAGTCAGCCCCTTAGACTCAGCTTTTCCTTTGTTTTTGAGCTTGAGCTCTGCCCTTCATTTCCTTAAAAGATTAAAAGATTCTTCTTCTTTTCCCCCTGCATTTTCCCTTTTATTTCTGCTGCCCTCCGCTGAGCCCCGCAGCCGCACAGATGATCCTGAGGGTTGTTGCTGTCGCCACTTCCCTCGATGGATTTGAGGATCAGCCATAGCAGGAGAGAAAAATAAGATATTTTAAAGAAAAATGTCAAGTGTGGGAGGGTGGTCTGAGCGCCGCAGCCCGAGAGATCGTGGCAGTAATTAACAGCAGGTGCCTTGTCTGGTAGTGCAAAGGGAGAGGGAGCAGCAGTTCCCTCTCCAAAGCACCATCCATCCCCCAGGGAACGCAGCCACGGTGGTTTCCAGTTCTGAAAGCTGGGAAGTGGATTGTTAAGCCCCAAACCCCGAGCTAGATGCTTGGATTTAAATCTATGGGATGTGTTTTGGTGCCTCCAAAATCCCCACTCCTGCCTGGGCTCATCCCAGGCCACCTCCAGCCCCCTTCGATGCACTGGTGGGCATCTCCAGTCACCCAGATATTATGGGGTTTGTGGCCAGGCTGTGCACACTTTTCAGTCAGAAGAGCTGATTTCCAAAAGCAGGACCTCTCTGTAGCAGAGAGTCATCACATTTATCACACCCCCTCCACCAGATTTTTCCACCCTGGTGCCATTTTACTGCCGGTTCGTCCTGCTCTAAGCAGCCCCAAAGGCATCCCTGGAAAGGAAAAAGCAGCTCCAGGGAATTTTCCTGGGGAATCAGGGCCAGCGCTGCGGGAATTGAGGCTCATCCAGCCTCCGGGTGCCAGAAGATGAGGAGGCAAAGACTCGTAGGGGGTAGCGGGGGTGGAGGACGGGGAGGGGGCAGCCGCCAGCTCAGCCTTTGGTTTGGGATATTCCCTTGGATCTGGGACTCCTGATGGGAAGGAGGGCCTGGCTTAGTGGTAGGATGGCAGATGGCTGCGGGTTCACGTGTGCCATCCCTTAGTGAGGGCATCGGGATGGTTCCTGCCAGGGCTTGAACGGATTTTTTTTGGCTTGGAGCACTTTGTGCAGAGGGAAAAGGGGCATTAAAAGTGGCTGCTGGGGCTCCTCCTTCCCCAGCCTGGTGGCTGGACCCCATCCTCACCCCCCAACATCATCTGGCAAGCTGCTCCATGGGCCAAGTGCTACCTCAGCCCCACAGGAAATTCCTGCTTCATGTAAGAGGCTGCTGATGTCTCTGCCCAGCAACCTCCATCCCTGCTCTTCCCTGGGGCAAACGGGAAGCAGCAGAGGCTGCTGGGTTGTTCCCGGTCGAGTCAACAGCCTCCATTTCCTCGTGTGGAAAGTGGGAGCGGTGGTTTCTCTGCAATGAGTGTTGAGCCCTTCTGATGCCCCCATCCCTGATGCTTATGGAGATGGTTTAGGGGTGTCCTGGTAGTGCTGAGTCAGAGGTTGGACATGATGACCCTAAAAGTCTCTTCCAACTGAAGAGGTTCTGGCATTCTGTTTTGGTTGCAATGGCCAGATGTCACCTCTCAGTTGCTCCCACCTCTAACCCCACTGTGTTCCAACAGCACGATCTGGTATGAGCTGCATGCACGGGAATGGCCCTTCAAGACACAGCCAGCAGAGGCAATTATCTGGCAGGTGGGAAGAGGGATGAAGCCCAACCTCAGCCAGATTGGGATGGGCAAGGAGATCTCGGTAGGTGGGGTGGGGCAGGTGCTGGAACTCCCTGGGCGGGAGGGATGTGTGTGTGTGGAGGGGGAACCCACTGGTGCACACCCTGGGTGGAAGATCCCTGTAAAAAACTCCCTGTGCTGCTCAGGATCTAACAGTAAAAAAGTGAAGGGCAACCCAGCTTGCACAGACCCTCCAACCCAGCCATTCATGAGGTTCTGCTGGTGGAGATGAGGTCCTTATGGGATGGACACATCTTCTCCACTCCAGCCCTTCATAAGGATCTCAAGATGGAGATGGACACACCTCCTCCACCCCAGCCCCATATTGCAGTGCACTGGTGGAGATGAGGACCTAATGGGATGGACACGTCCCCTCCACCCCATTCCTTCAAAAGGTTCTGGTGATGGGGATGGTGTCCATATGGGATGGACTTTCCCACTCTACCCAAGCCCTTCATAAGTTTCTAGTGGTGGAGATGGGGTCCTCACAGGGTGGAAGTTGGGTGTGGGGGGTCATGGTGGGAGCAGGACTGTCTCTGTTTGCTCATGCTCTCACCCTGTGTGGCTGCAGGACATCCTCCTCTTCTGCTGGGCCTACGAGCAGGAGGAGAGACCCACCTTCACCAAGCTCATGGACATGCTGGAGAAACTGCCAAAGCGCAACCGACGCCTTTCCCACCCTGGGCACTTCTGGAAGTCAGCAGAGTGAGTCCTGCCCCTGCCTGTCCCTACACTCTCCAAGAACTGGGAGCACTGGTGAAAGAGCATGTGGACAAGCTGTGGGGATAGTTAGTGGCCAAGGGTGGGTGTGAAAGATGGTCACAGACTGCAGTGCCCAGGCCAGCTGTCACCACCAACACTGATAGAGAAGAACCCAGGGGCAGGCTGGAGCCAGGACCTTGGGAGACATCAGCAAGGGCTGCTGACCCTGCCCATGCACCACACTCAGAGCAGCCCTTCCCCCTGAGAAGATGGTTTCTCCTTCTTCTGCCCAGATGAAGTGGGGGATGAGCTGCACCAGTGTCCCTCCTGTGTCAGCCATTGCAGTTCCAGTGGTGGGAGAAGGTCCTCTCTCCTGCTGCAGACAGCTTGTGGCCAAGTCCTGCTCTGTCTCACTGCCTTGGCTGAGTCACATCCCTCTGCTTCAGCAACTGCTGTGAAAATGGGTCCCCAGTCAGGGCTTTGGGATCTGGCCTGTCACTAACAGCAGGGAGACTGCACCAGAATCACTTAGAAACTCATTTTCTTCCCTTGAATTCATCATATGATGACAAACAGGACAAAAAGCTCAACCCATGTTGGGGTTGGATGCACAGCAGGGATTTTTCCATCTCCTGGTGAGCATCCCCAGATTGTGGAGGCTGGAAATGGAGTATGAGGAAGGCAAAGCTGAGCCCAAGAAGTGAAACAAGGACCCTTTGGAGCACTTTGAGTGTCCCTCTTGGACCTCCCTGGGTTGGAGATGCTGAGTTTTCCTCCTGCATCTCATAACCAACCTCCTCCCTTCCCTGGGCAGCCCCAAGGTCATGGGCTCTGCAAAACTCTTGTGCTGCATCCCATCCCCGTGTGCTTGGGGCTAATAAAGGGCTGCTGCGACAAGCGCAGAGTCAGCAGTCAGGTGACCCCAAATCACCCTTTAATTGAGAGGGAAGTTAATGACCAGTCCGTGCTTGGAGTGGGCACTGGGGTGGCTCCAGCACCTGGGCAGCACGAGCTGCAGGTTGGTGAACCCTGAAGCAGCAGGTTGGGAAATTGCTCAGTGGGGTCTGGAATAGGATTTGCAGACCATGAGCTCAAGATCCTTTCCCCTAATCACTGACCCCTCGTTAACTAAATGTTGGGGGAGGGAGCGAGGTTCCCTCTCAGATGATGCTGTGAGCTGCCTGCACCCCCTATCTGAGCTGCTTTGAAGGTACCCAAGGTCCCAGTTTGCGCTGGGATGCTGCATTTGGGGACAGCTCCATGGCAAAACCCAAAATGGGGGGGTGGGTGTGCAGTGAGCTGCCCTACAAAAACCCTATGGGGCCATGGGATGAAGTGCCCAGCACTGACCCTGCCTTGTTTCTTCCAGGCTGTGACAGGAGGAGCTAAGGGACAGTGCCTTCCTCCTCCTGCGGTTCTCCTCTTCCTCGACACTATGGAGGAGCCGTGGGCCAACAGCGGGATGGGAACGAGCCTCTTGCTCCGCAGCGTTTTACCCCAGGAAGCCTCTCTGCGAGGGCTGGAGAAGCCCAGCCGGTGGCCAAGTTGTGGGGACACGGTGGGACGGGGCTAGCAGGTGGCTCTCGGGCACATGGGGTCGGGTCTCGGGCCAGTTGCCCAGCCAAGCAGGGGCAACCCACGAGGTGACTGGCTTCGATTGAACCCCAGGACTCCTCCGATCCAAATCAGCATGGTCAGTGCTCATAATGCTTGATCAGGCAGGGGCTGCTTCTGGCTTCTCAGTGGGTTGATTTCATTTCCTTTGTTATGATGATGCTGGTGATTTTATTTTGTAATGAAAAGAAAAGGAAAATGTTGGTGATTCCCAAGCTGAGTGCTGGAGCCCATCGGGGCTAGTGGGTGCCGCTGCCATTAGCTGCTCCCTGTGGGGAAATGGAGGAGTCCTGCTCCCCACCCCGAGCCTCAGCAGCCCCTCTGTGGGCAGTGGTGACCTGTCACAAGTGGCTTCTCTACCTCCCCCTTCCATCCCCCACAGCAGGTGTCCCTCTCGGCAGGGGAACATCTTCCCATTCCGGTTGATTTCTGTTTGTCCCGGTGCCTGTCTGCTCAGCAAACCCTTCCCAAAGCCCTTCCCAGTGCCTTCCCCTCTTGCTTTGCTCTTGGCTTCAACCTCTCATCCCAAAGGTGCTGCTGAAGGATGTTTGGAGATGCTCTGGGGCTGGTGTTGGGGCCATCCCCTCTCCCATTGCCTTCCTCAGGCTCACAGCTGGGGCTGGGGGTGCAGCCAGGCTCTGGTTGTACAGAGCATGGAATGACAGAGTCATCTCCCTGCTCCCTCTGCCCAGCTCCACAACATCTCAGCTCCACAAGCAGCCATGCCCAGCATTTCCCCTCCATATCCACCTTCCACCAAGCCAGACCCTGGAACTCTCTGAAGAGCTGCCGTTACCATCGGGATGCCACGTGCGGGTATTTCCCTCTCCCCATCAGACTCGAGCCCACTCGATGAGCTGTCAAGCAGCAGCTGATGGCAAATTGTGTTTCCAGGCCTTTATTGAACGTAATTGCTTGACAGGAACCATCCTGAATAATTCAATCGCAGCCGCAGTCGGTTTCATACGGAGACATGAGGCTCCGCAAACGAACCGGCCCCGGCAGGGCTGTGGCTCTTCCACCTCACTGGTGTTTGAGCCAGTAAATGAAGCTGAGAAGACTAATTGCAGCCAGAAAGGGTCATTCCTTGAATTGTGGGGTCGTGTATGAAGCTGCTGTGATTCCTTGAAGTGTGAAGATGGATAAACCTGGAGGTGGGCAGGAGCAGGGAGTGAATCTGGCCTCCAATGTGGTGGCAGAAGGTTGGTCGGGAGGACCACACTCTGTCTTCTTCATCCCACTGCGATGATGTCTTCTGCCTACCTACCCCCCCCTTCCCAGTCCTCTCATGACTTCTTCATCCTCTGTGCACGAGTGCCATAATCATTGCACTAAGTCTCAGAGCCTTCACCAATGCCTTCACCACGGTGGTCCTGGAGGGCTGCAAGAAGGAGCATCCCCTGTCTCTGAGGTCCTGGCTGCTGGGAAGCACAGGGTAGTCTCACCAGCCCACAGAGAACATTCAGATGGAGCAGTTGCTGTAGAGATGTTGAGTCTGTCTTGCTCACGGGTGTGAGTGGCTAGATGAGCCTCAGCAAGGGACTGTGTTGGGAGGTGGCCCTGTTGGTGATGCTCAGCTCCGGGGGTGGCAAAGCGCTGTAGCCCAACAGACGTTGCGCAGATTGATGGTGGAAGGTCTGACATCCATCTTGCTGTGGGTTTGCTCTCTGTGCCCCAAGCCTGGCGTGTCTCGCTTTGACACTAAGGGGCCTCACCATGGGATGGAGCCTCACCAGCCGTTGGCAGATATTTGCTCTAGTTTATCAGCCAAGACTCAGGAAACAAGTAATCTGATGAACATCTTGGTTTGGGGTTTGTTTACCCCATGGGGTCAGATCCTTACCAGGAGCTGTGGTGGCCTCAGCCAAGTGCTCCTCCCCTGGATTTCGGGCATCTGCAAGGAGCTCAGTGCTCCTACAACCAACAGATCATGCCAACTCTTCCCCCATCTCCCTCCTCTCCCTCCCTCACTGTAACATCTTGGCTGGGGCCACCAGCAGAGCCATCACTCATGAATATTGAAGGAAAAATATCATCAATGAGCTGAAAAAAGACGACCCTTTCCTTTACCTCCCAGCTCGGCACAGCAGCAGTTGCTTTGTGCTGCCACCTTATTTCCTTCTCCATTTCTGGGTTGTTGAAAAATTTTTAGTTATTTAAAAAATGAAAAAGATCCTCCCCAAACTAACGGAGGGATCTATTTATTGATTTATTGGTTTATTTATTTATTTATTTATTTATCCCCTCCCAGTTTAAAAATATCCAGCCCTTCTGCAGGGCAGGAACGTAGGAGAAGCTCTCTGCAATGCCCTCTCATCAGAGAGGTCCATCCGGAGGCTGAGTTTAGCTGCAGGAGCTGCAGGATAGACGGGTTATTTCGAGTGGTGCTGGGCGAGAGCAGCCCGTTTTAGCTCAGTGGGGGGTTTGAGCAGCAGCTGGAGGTGTAGGAAAAACCATTCCCAGCCCTGGGAACATCTCAGGGCTGTTGTGGTGGAGCAACCACCCTATGATGTTCTCCTGGTTCTCCAGCTCCTTCACCTTCTTGGTCGCCCTCTGAGGTTCTTCCTGAGCTCCCCAACTGTTGCTGCTGCTGCCTGGGGTTTTTCCCAGTGTCTCAATGCTCCTTGGGAACTGGGTAGTCACTGCCAGTGGTGGAAGTGGTGGTGCTGCATAGCCCCAAAGCACTAGGTCCTCCTTTGGCTGCTAAACAATCCCCCCCCGTCCTGCTGCTGCTTCTGTCCACCTTTCCCCCCCAAATCTCCCAGATCCCAGCTGCGACTACCCTGTTTCTGAGCTCAGAGTCCAGCCCTGAGGACTTTTATCTGGCAGGAGCTGGAGTGGTCGAGCTGCCACAGACACTGGGCAGAAATGAATGTCTTGGGGGTGGAGGAGCCCCCCCCAGTTCTCTGCTGGATAAAGAACGGATGCCTGTGGCTGGTCCCTTTGGCCACCCTACAGCCACATGTAATGTGTTGGTGGTGCCCCCCCTGCCTCAAAGTGCCCCGGGGAGCCTGGATCAAACCCACCAGCAGCCGCTGCTCTGGTGGACGCCTTCACTTTCCTGCCTTCTTATTTTTTTTTATTTATTTTAATTTATTTTAATGCATTAGTGGGTTTTTTTTGTTGGGGGGGGGTGTTTTGTTTGTGCAGCAATGACCTTTTTTAGGGAGGGGGGAAGAAGCTTGGTCAGCTGACAACGCCTCCTTGGATTTCCCGTTCCAGTGCGCGGCTCCGCAGCCCTGTACATAGGGTGTATAGACAGAGATACCTGTCCTCATGTGTGCATAGGGACACACGTGCACACTGCCCGCCCCGACGCCTGTACAGTCTCACTCCCAACTCGCTGGCCTGCTCTGTCTTCTGTGTTTGCTCCGACCAGTCGCTCCCACCATGGACTTTCTGGTTTCCCTGGAAGCACAGATTTGTTGCCCTTCTCCTCAACCCCTTTTCCCCTTTCCTTTTCTTTTCCCCTTTTCTTTTCCCCTTTTCTTTTCCCCTTTTCTTTTCCCCTTTTCCCCTTTTCTCTTTTTTCTTTTTCTTTTCCTTTTCTTTTCTTTTCTTTTCTTTTCTTTTCTTTTCTTTTCTTTTCTTTTCTTTTCTTTTCTTTTCTTTTCTTTTCT
>JAOXOE010031406.1:0-11966 GCA_028565055.1 Phoeniculus purpureus
GCAACGTGGTCTGAAGTATCACAACTCTCAAAAAAAAAGAAACCCGAGGAGCTTGTTTTATCTTTTTATTATTTTTTACTTTCCCCCCTGTTTTATTTTCTCGCTGGATGGAAGTTTCCCAGTTAGGGAATAAATGTGGAACACAAAGATGTCATTTTCTTTCTTAAACAAGGTCAGTATCCTGACAATAAGGGCACTTGAAAAGCGTTTCTGTGGTGCGTGTGTTCATGGGGGAGAAGGAGCTGATCAATGCCCTTTCAGGTTTGCAGGTCTCTCTTTTAGGAGTTTTCCTTGAGTCCTTTTTTTGTGGTCTTTTTTTTCCTCCCCCTCTGTTAAAAGTGAACTAAATATTCTATTTTGCAAGGGAGAAATAAAACGTCAGTCACATTGCCATATTTTAGCAAGGGAGATCAATCTGGTCCAGTCTGAGTTCAGGGATCCTTTTATTTTTAACTTAAGAAACATCTCAGCAATATTTTAAGGGAGAAGCATCTGATATAAATATCAGAAGGAGCTTCTTCCCAGTGAGGGTGACAGAGCACTGGAAGGGGCTGCCCAGGGGGCTTATGGAGTCTCCTTCTCTGGAGATGTTTAAAACCCACCTGGACGTGTTTCTGTGTGACTGGATCTAGGTGATCCTGCTGTGTCAGGGGGATTGCACTGGATGATCTTTTGAGGTCCCTTCCAATCCCTCATGTTCTGTGATTCTGTGACTATTTGCTTTGCAGGCACTAGCCCTGAAAACTCTGAGGCAGGGCTGCAGCTTTCTTCAAGTGCAGCTTAGAGAATCCGTATCGTGGGCACTTAGAGTCAGCTGCTGGTTTAAAACTTCTCCTGGTAAACAAGAAACAGGAGGATAGTCCTGGTTTCGACAAAATTGGCCTCTAGAGATGAACTTCATCTCTCCTAGCTTGGTCTCTCACGTTGATGCTTCCACGTCATTCAGCCATCCTCACATCCCGCAGGGATCAATGAAAAGAAATGATTCCAGCTTCAGATTTTATTTCCCACTTCCTCTGCCGCGCCTTAAGTCACAGACCCGCGGTGATTTCTATCTGTGCTACACTGTTAGTATCTGTTTACTACAGCGGGAGTAGGTACAAACAGGCAGACTGGTGGGCAGTCATTGCTAGATCACAAGGCTTTCCTTGCCTAGGAGTGTCGTATGGTTCTGACTGAATAAACTCTGACTGTTCTTTCAAGGACTGCCTTGGCTTAGGAGCGTGTTCGGTGCAAATATAAAGATGTAGCTAACTGATTCAAGAGTTAAAGCTTCTGAAAATTATGTGACCAGTGCACAAAGAACAGTACTCAGAGAATCACAGAATTATTGAGGAGGCTCATCCAGCCCAGCCCAGGACCTAACATCAGCACATCGGCCAGACCAGGGCACTCAGGGCTACAGCCAGGCTGTCCTTCAGCACCTCCAGCAATAGGGACTCAATCACTGCCCTGAGCAGTTCACTCCAGGTTCTGATCACCCTTTCCATAAGGAAGGGCTTCCGAGCATCCAACCTCACCCTCCTCTGGTGCAGCTTCAGGCCCTGCACTCTTGTAGTGGTTCTGGTTGCCTGGGAGAAAAGCCTGACCCCCATCTGATTGCAACCTCCCTTCAGGGAGATGGAGAGAAGGAGAAGGTCCCCCCCTGAGTCTCCTCTTCTCCAGGCTAAACAGCCCCAGCTCCCTCAGCCTCTCCCCATCAGACTTTCCCTCTAGTCCCTTCCCCAGCCTCATGGCTCCTCTGCACCCACTCCAGTATCTCAGTCACTTGCTTGAAGTGAGAGGACCAGCACTGCCCCCAGTACTCGAGTGGCAACCTCCCCAGTGCCCAGTACAGGGGAGAATGACGTCCCTAGCCCTGCTGGCCGCACTATTGTTGATCCGAGCCAGGATGCCATTGACCTAATGCTGCAGATATCAATGTGATTTTCATTTCCTTACAACAGTGAAGCTTTTCACATCATTTAAGATACTCAGAGCTGTGGAATATTTGATATTGTGAAATTTTTGGAAGTATCACAGAATCACAGAACATCTGGGATTGGAGGGGACCTCGAAAGATCATCTAGTGCAATCCCCCTGCCACAGCAGGATCATCTAGACCAAGTCACACAAGTATCACAATTAGAAAAAACTATGAGTTGATTCCAAATGAACTTTTGGTCTTAATTCTGCTTGAAAATCCCCTAAGTCATTGCAATACTGGGCCATCAGGTCTGAGTCTTGGTCAGCAACACCTACACCGTGCCTAGATCTAAAGCAGTTCAGCAGGCTGAAGTCCTCCATGGCGCTGGGTGGAACAGCTCCTGCACTTAAAGTGAACCAAGTTCCTCAGAGCTTTGCTGAATCAATGTCAAAATCAGTTTGAAAAAAGCTTAAGACAGCTTAGCCCTGCCGACCCGCAGACAGATCCAGGTGTAAAACATGATCCCAGTGCAGCTGCACATGGGGCAATTCAAGGATGGAGCCGGATTCTCCCTGCTCCCGTCTCTTTAAGGTAGATATAACATTACTTTAACATAATTTTGATGTTGATTTCATTACAGTGTTTAAAGGAAGATCAATGTAAATGTATGATAGCAGCTACCTCGTAGAAGAGTCTTTCATATAAGCAGGTGGTTTTGGACCTTGCCTCCAGCTATACCTTTTGATCATTTAGAAGGCTACTGATGTACCCCAGGCAACTTACGTTAAACAGTTATTTGTACTCATTTAACGCTATACCTTTAAACACCCCTTTAATCTATTTGCAGCTGGAAAAGGCTCACGGTATGGAAATCTTTTAAAGGAGTAGCTTTAACTTCTGCAATTAGGATGGATTATTCCTTTTTTGTTTCTGGGTAGAAAATCTTTGCCTCTTCGTTCGACTCGTGCACATCCAAACACGCACATGCTCCTCTGTCTCGCTGAGCAAATCTCTCAGCAGAAGCTCCTCTATCAAAGGTTGGTACTACTGGTGCTACCTGGCAGGGTAAAGTCTGCAGGAATTTGTTCATCTATTGCAGCAATATTGCAGGAATAGAAGTTGATCTAAGAGATACTGACCAATGTAAAAGGCTGCCTCACAGAGAACAAAATCAGAATTGAAAACATCAAGCCAAGTGAGAACAGGAAAAGAAATCAAAGCAATGCTGTTTCACCATGTTCCTGTCACCTTGCAACACTCTGATTCACAGCCTGCACCAGCCATTCCTACTCCTCTCCTGGAGATGAAAGCTGGTCTGCTGGCTCTACCCATGAAACTCTTTTTCCAGCTCTCCATGCATTTCCTAAATGGTTTTTCATGGCTCAAGCTCTCTGCTTGGTGGGATTAAGGACAAAAAGAGTGTCTACATGTTCCATTAGTGTTTCCAGCTGTCCAGAGTACAGCTCGTCCTCTTACACTGTGCAAGCTGATCTTGCCTGTGGTCTATAAAAACTACAGTAATACTTTCCGGCAAGGAAAAGGCTAGCTGGCAGCCAACAGTCTCTGATAATTTAAGCTAGAAAGTTCCATGAGTGAGCAATGGGGCCATGTGGCCAAGAAGGCAAACGGCATCTTGTGGTAGATTAGAAGGGAGATGGTTAGTAGATTGGGAGACGTTCTCCTCCCCCTCTGCTGTGCTCTGCTGAGACCATATCTGGAATCTTGTGTCCAGTTCTGGGCCCCTCAGTTCCAGAAGGACACAGAGCTGCTGGACAGAGTCCAGTGCAGAGCTACAGGGATGATGGAGGGAGGGGAGCATCTCCCCGATGAGGAAAGTCTAAGGGAGCTGGGTCTCTTGAGTTTGGAAAATAGGAAACTGAGGCACGACCCCATGAATGTTGATAAGCATGGAAAGGGTGGGTGTCAGGAGGATGGAGCCAAGCTCTTGGGCACCCAACGATAGGACAAGGGGCAATGGGTGTCAGCTGGAACAGAGGAGGTTCCACATCAGTGTGAGAAGGAACTTCTTCACAGTGAGGGTGACAGAGCACTGGAAAGGGCTGCCCAGGGTGGGTGGTGGAGTCTTCTTCTCTGGACACATTTAAAACCCACCTGGACATGTTCCTGTGCGACTTGATCTGGGTGATCCTGTTGTTGACAGGGGGGTTGGACTAGGTGATCTTTTGAGGTGCCTTCCAATCCCTAATGTTCTGTGATCCTGTAACTAGCAATTAACATCAAACTATTCCCGAATAATCTTTAACACTTAATTCTTGTCAGCCATTGTACTCTCAACCCACTGAGAGGTGATTAAATATCTCTGCCCATCTTTTTCTCATCAGGAAAGGAACATTTTATATTTTCTCTCATAAAAATCGAGAATAACAATCACATGTGAGAACCCTCTTTTACTCAGTACAAAGGGTACTGGACCAGACATCTTTAGCATTGAAAACATCACCTGTTGGGTTAAAAACATCCAGCATTCTCTTCTCATTTGTGGATCAGTTTTTCTGATGATGCAGAAAACTTCATTAGAACCAAATGAATCTCAAATGCTAATTGCTCTGTGAGATCTGGGTGCCACAAAACCTGCTATCAGAGGAAACAACCCAGAGCAGTCTAGGAATTGCGTGATTTGATAGATAGGCTGCCTGGTGTAATTGGTCTTGTAGATGAAGTCCGGAAGTGAGAGCAGGGAAGTCTCATGTATTCCATGTTTTGTCATCTCATTTTTCTCTGCCTCTGAAGGAGGCCTTTGGATCTCTTCTGCTTTCATTTTCCAGTCTGGAAAATGGGAATAGAATCATAGAATCATTAGGGATTGGAAGGGACCTCGAAAGATCATCTAGTCCAATTCCCCTGCCACAGCAGGGTCCAGCTGACTAGTGTCCAACTCCTGGATTGTGCTGCTGAACCTATCAATAAATGCCCAGTGAATTCAAATCAGCCAGTTCAAGACAAGGTTAAGAATTACTGACATAAACGAAGCTGTTTGACAATAATATCCAGACGTTTGTGTGTTTAACTGAATAATTTAGGCAGCTGGGCTTTGTTTTTCCATTGTGCTCCTGGTGATAGTGTAAAGAAATCAGTAACTTGGCTGGTGCAGAGGAGATAGCTGCAAGACATGTAAATGTACAAGCCAGTAATCAGATGCCACCTTCTGGTTCATGGAGAGAAGAAGAAAATCAATAGCCCTGTATAAACAAATCGGTCAGAGTGTTTATTACCTGTTGGCAACATCCATTCAGGCAGAGCGAGGTTTGGACTTTGCTGTTTCCTCTTTGTTACCCCTTAGTCACTGCAGCTCATCCTGCTGGCAGCTGGAAAAGAGAGTCTCTAGAAGGAAAAAAGAAGGGGGAATGACAAAAGACACTGAGGAAGGAGGAGGTGTAGGGCAGCTTTGTTGTGGGCAGGGAACAGAAGTCATCCAGAGCCCACAAGGGACCCAAAGGGCATCAGCTCCTGCCTGTGTCCCAGGAGCTGCTGAAGCAAGGTTCAGTTTCTCCAGAGCACTCTGCACTCCCAACTCCTCACTGGGTGTCTGCTCCAGCGTAGCAATACAAGAGATTTACTAGGATATTGCAGCCTCTGGAACCAAGTGCAGTCCTAAAAGTATTAAAGGATAAAAAGAGCAACCCACAAAACACAACCCAAAAGCAGTTGTTCTAGTGCCTTCAACACAGGATCCCATCCCACGAAAGAAATGGCAAACACTCTGAACAAACATCTGTTCACGATGCGCTGTGGTCGATGTCTTTAAACAGACACCCACGATGACAATTTAGCTTTCAATACTTTATTTATGAAAAGTGATTTAGTGCCTGTTTAAAATTATATTGGGATAAGGAAATGAATGGATGAATGATTTCTCGCTATGTAGTGGCATCATTTTGACTTGATATGGGGCTGTGGAGTCTCTTTCTCTGGAGACATTTAAAACCCACCTGGCCATGTTCCTGTGTGACTTGGTCTAGGTGATGCTGTTGTGGAAATGCCCTGTTGCACAAGCACTTGTGCCAGGTGAAACCTCCAGCACGTGACTTGAAGAGGTGATGCCTCCGCATGTTGGAAAAACTTGATAAAGAACTCTTATAGATCCAGTTACTGATCCCTTATTTTAGCATCCTTCTCCTTTACATCACAAACATATCTTTCAGCTATGGTGCAGTACAATAATAACTCTATCCTTCGATTAAAAAGTTCTTGAGTCACCTGTGTCTTTGCAAGATGGTCCAGACACCAGCTGCTTCTGTCTGCAGCACTCTTACGGCATTCAATAGCAACGGAACAAACCATTCCCCACCTGGAATCATTCAGTCTAGGAACTGACTAGAAGTCACTCTGAAAACACATGAGTCAGCACAGACAACAACCCATGGCAGGGGGATTGGACTAGATGATCTTTTGAGGTCCCTTCCAATCCCTTGTGAGTCTATGAGTCTATGGGAGATAGTCAATCCTATGGAGGGATAAAAATTCATCCTTCAATCTGAAGCGTTTAAAAGTCTCTGAGACAAGATGTTTTGTTTTTCCTAAGGACATTGTGTGGGAATTTTTCATATGGGGCTGATATATCAATAATGAGTGACGAAATGAGTCTGAGATCTGCAGAGACCGTGACATTTCCTACAGACCCTGACCTTACACATCTAGAAGCAGGAGGATGCCCACTATGTGCTGTAATCCACCTCTGAATGGGACTAACCTCGTAATGCCAGAAAGAATAGGACTCACCTGATTTGAAACGTTCTTCCAGCAGTGGAGATGCTCAACGTGCTGCCCTAGCTAAGACAGAAACTTCCAGCAGAAGCCTGACAGCTCCCATTATGCAGAATTGGTTGAGATATTAAACAGTCGGCTTAAAAAGGAAAAATAAAAGGGTGGAAAAAAAGAAAGAAAAAGCATCAATCCCATCTTTTCCATCTCTCTGATAAATGTCCCTGAAAAAGGTGCTTTAAAGAAACGAGCCAGCTTTCATGCGAGCAGGTCAAGAGGGGAGAGAACCCTTTAGAGCACGCACAAAGAGGGGATAAGATTCAGTTTGGGTAGTGCCTCACCTGATGAATTCCGATCGCATCCTCATTTGACTTGTTTAAGCTGTTACTAAATGTTCTTTAACACCCAGTGAACTAAACACATTGAGGAGAACTTAGTTTGAAAGCTATTATCATATTCGTTTCTTTTACACTTCTGAGAACATTGCTTATGGCACCTTACAAATTCCTGTGAATTCCCTTTTTAGTACCTTAGATAGAGGGTGTGAAAGAGAATATGATCAAAATTAATGCTGAAACATCTCCATGGGCAAAAAAACTGCCTGGAAAATCAGGCCTTGAGGAGAATTCACTGTTCAGCTTTGGCTTTACACTCGCAGCTGAGTGTAGTCTGAGTGTTTTATATGGAAAGGAACAGATAGGAGCTCTTGGCTTAGCAGTGGGTTAGGAAATCCTGCTGTCTTACCGCTTTGGAGAAGCAGAGACGATGCACAAGGTGTGTACAGGATCACAGCGCTGCGGAATACGAAGGGTTGGAAGGGACCTTTGAAAATCACTGAGTCCAGCTCCCCTGCCAGAGCAGAACCAAAACTAGGGCAGATCACTCAGAAATGCATCCAGACAGGGCTGGAAAGGCTCCAGAGAAAGAGACTCCACTCTGGGGAGCCTGTTCCAGTGCTCTACAACCCTTACAGCAAAGCTCATGTTGAGGTGAAACGTCCTGTGCTTGAATGCTTTGCCCCTCATCCTATCTCAGGGCACAAATGAGAAGAGGTTGTCCCTACCTGCTTGACACCATCCCTCCTGTATTGTAAGCTGGAACAGAGGAGGTTCCATATGAATGTGAGAAGGAACTTGTTCCCAGTGAGGCTGACAGAGCGCTGGAATGGGCTGCCCAGGGAGGTTGTGGAGTCTCCCTCACTGGAGACTTTTAAAACCCTCCTGGTTGTGTTCCTGTGTGACTTGGTCTAGGTGATCCGGCTGTGGCAGGGGGATTGGACTAGATGATCTTTCAAGGTCCTTTCCAATCCCTAATGTTCTGTGATTTATAGACATTAATTAGATCCCCTCTCAGTCTTCTCTCCAGACTAAAACACTGGGAGAAGTTGTGAGAACTAGAGATAGAATAGACACAACTACTGACATAGTTCTCCCAAAGATATTCTGTCATCAACAGGACTCCTCAAGACCTATGGATGAAGCCTTAATGGTCATATGTTTATGACCAGATAGTGCTTTATAAATAAATCAGAATAAATTAAGTGAATTTTCTACCAATCCTAAGCAAAGTCAAATAAAATAACAGTACTGCTACTAAATGGTGGATAGGAACTAGAGGTATCTGGAGTTTAGGCATCTATGGCATATTCATGTGTTATTCATGTGTTATAACTTCTTAGAGAATAGTAATGCATGATCTTGGGGACCCTGCTGTGGTGGGGGGATCGGACTGGATGACCTTTCAAGGTCCCTTCCAACCCCTAACGTTCTGTGGCTCTGTGTGATTCTATGTCCTTCTTAGGTTGAGAACTTCTGTTGAGAAGCATCACGTACTTTTCCACAACCCTCACATGGCCTCAATCTGGTGTCTCCAAGAGCCCCTGCTATGAACCAGCAGACTGAAAGACTTCCATAAAATCTCATGAGCATTTAGAAGGAAAAGAATACCCTTGTTTCCTGAAAATCATCATTCTTATTTCCAAGCAGCTCATCACACAGTATCCACCGTGCACTTGGTTTGCATGTGTGTGTGTTTTCCCTTCCTAATCCTGTTGACTGCTCCGCGTTTTAAAGTCAGATGAAAGGAAGAGCAAGCAAACAGAGTTTTTTCCGTTGCTTTGATGTCACTAATGTTCTGTCAACCGGCTTATTAAACCATACACTACTAGTACTCTAAGCAAAAGCTTGAGTGCTTTACAAGGTGTCTAAAAATATACTGTGATCCTTAAAAGTATGATCATACTTATCGGACAAGACGCTAAATAAAAGATGATGCCCAAGACCTCTTCTATATTTTATTCACCTCTACATATAAGTTTAATCAGAGCGGCAGAATTTCCCATTCAGTCACAGTCGGTTAAGGAAGTCTTGCAGAGTCTGGAGGTGAGGTTTTTACACTGTGTGTTTTAAAAACAGTTTAAACAACGCCATCCAGCTAATTTCCAGTATGAGCAAACTGGAATGAAAATGACACTGAGAGAAGAAATCGCTCGCAGCATTATTTTGTTGCAATGGAATACAACAACCCCACAAAGGAACAAGGGGATCAGTGAGCAGCGTTGAACTTGTGAGCCTTATACGTAGTGCAGAGAAGCTAAAAATCTGCCTTGAATTACAAGTCCAGACTGCCCTGTTGCTGTGCTGACAGTGTCTCCACTCTTCTGCTGTACATCGAGTTCTTTGCTGTTCTCTTCAACACAGACGTTCTAAACTCATCTGAGTTTACGGCTCTCTTCAGCCCAGACTTTCTAATCTCATTCAGTTGTGCTGCTCTTCAACCCAGACTTTCCAAACTCAACTGATTTTGCTGCTCTCTTCAACTCAAATTTTCCAATTTTGCTGCTCTCTTCAGCCCAGACTTTCTAATCTCATCCAATTCTGATGCTTTTCAACCCAGACTTTCCAAACTCACCCAATTTTACTGCTCTCTTCAACCCAGAATTTCCAAGCTCACCTAATTTTGTCACTGCTCTTCAACTCAGACTTTCCAAACTAACCCAATTTTGCTGCCCTCTTCCACCCAGACTTTCTAAACTCATCCGATCCCTGTCTGAGCGTATTCTATGATATTTCAGCCAAACAGAGAGAAATGGGGTGAGAAATGTGACCAAAGGGGCAGATTTGTAGCTGGTGCAACCTGCCATCCCTCAAAACACAGGACACACAACCATCTTGCTACTCTTCAAGCTTTGACTTCAAGTCTCTTTTAAAATAGAGTCTTAAGCTTTCAAAAGGTTTCACGTTGTGAGGAAACTCAGTTTCTTGTCGACATCACAGAATCACAGAGCATTAGGGGTTGGAAGGGACCTCGAAAGACCATCCAGACTAATCCCCCTGCCACAGCAGGATCCCCTAGATCCAGTCGACAGCAGTGTCTCTGTTCAGTGGGACTGCGTTGTCACTCTTGGTTTCTCGTCCAACTAAACAGAAAATATCTCCTTAGTGTTTGCTCTCCTACCTCATCTCCGATTTAGTTCTTCCTTTTTAGCTTCTGAGTTTCATTTATTCATTTATTTATTTGGTTGCTTGTGTGTTTATTGGCTTTATTTATTTATTATTCATTTATTTCTTTATTCCCAACAAAACTGGGTCACAGGAGTAGCAAGAGGTAGCTTCAGAAGACGAGTAGCTCTTGCTCTTCCTCTGCTCTCTTTTGGTACTTTAAGCTTCTGCGGAGCTTTTAATCCCAGTTCTCTGGATGGGATTCAACGGGCTTAGCAACAAAACATAAAAGCTTACCAAAAGCACCCAGAAAGGACTTGCATTCTGCCTGCCTTTTGCCTAGCTGATAGCTTATTCATCCCTCTTTCATATCCATCAGTTTTAATCATCTTGCCTCAGTTTCGGAAGCCACATACTGTTGCTTTGCATTTGAAAAAATATACAGATGTCTGCCTTGAAAAACCCACACTGAAGGGGGACTCTGCGTTTCTACTTCCAAAGGCAGCCTCCAGGTCAGCACATGAAAACTCTGAGGTCAAAATGTTGTCAGTAATGAGATCCCCAGCATTTCAAAAGTTCACACAGCTCTTTGTACGATGCAGGAGAATCCCTCTGTTTCCTCTGGTGCTGTTTCATGCTAATTTGGAAGCTGCAAACCAGCATGAAACATTTCAAATGAAACATCAGTTCATCTTGGATCCTAATTTATGGCTTTTGGAGAGTGCTGGGGCTGAAGCTGTTGAATTCTTTCAAATGAGAAGCGTCTGCAGCAAGACAGCAGACTGGTGAAATTAAGACTGAGCTAATTGCTAATATTACAAAAGCATCTTCTGTGTGAAGCCAGAGGTGTGTTAATTCCTGGTTTGTGGTTTTGATAAACAATCCCCTTACAAAAGCTGTCGTAAATAGTCTCCCCAGTGAGGAAAGGCTGAGGGAGCTGGGGCTCTGGAGCTTGGAAAAAAGGAGACTGAGGGGTGACCCCATGAATGTTGATAGATATGGAAAGGGTGGGTGTCAGGAGGATGGAGCCAGGCTCTGCTCAGGGCCACCCAATGATAGGACAAGGGGCAATGGATGTGAGCTGGAACAGAGGAGGTTCCACATCAACGTGAGAAGGAACTTCTTCCCAGTGAGGGTGAAAGAGCCCTGGAAGGAGCTGCTCAGGGGGGTAATGGAGTCTCCTTCTCTGGAAAAGTTTAAAACCTGCCTGGATATGTTCCTGCCTGACTTGGTCTAGGTGATCCTGCTGTTGACAGGGAGATTGGACTAGATGATCTTTGGAGGTCCCTTCCAGTCCCTAATGTTCTGTGATTCTGTGATGATTTGTCTGACTGATGGCTTTCCCCTACATTTTTCGAACGATATTCTACAAATTAAAATACATGAGGCTCAGTCACACTCTACGTAGTCTTAGAAGCAGTTCAGTTGTTATGACAAGCTCACTCCAGTTTTGCAATAAATGCTGTTGCAGAAGGGTGGGAACTGAATTTGTTTATCATTGTAAAGAGACAGAGCTTCGTACTCCACTACCCAGAGCTTTCCAGCAAAGTCCTCAAGCAAAATGTGATGTCAGCCTTCCAACAGCCTGTAGATCAATATTCCATAGACTAGGAAGTCTTGTACATCTGGAACCCTTGACACTTTTATGACAAAACATTCATTCAAGTATCTAAACCACATAGTTCGTCCCCATTTAGACTCCAAAGCTCTGGTCAGAATGAGGAGGGAGAAGAAAGTAAGAATAATCATGGAATCACAGAACATTAAGGATTGGAAAGGACCTTGAAAGATCATCCAGTCCATTCCCCCTGCCACAGCAGCATCACCTAGACCAAGTCACACAGGAACACATCCATATTGCTTTCTAGAAGTTCTAAGCACCTGCAACACAGGCTTTA
>JAOXOE010031407.1:0-11965 GCA_028565055.1 Phoeniculus purpureus
GAAAGATCATCTAGTCCAATCCCCCTGCCACAGCAGGATCACCTAGACCAAGTTGCACAGGAACATGTCCAGGTGGGACATGTTAATCTTGGGTGGGAGCTGGACAGCAGCGGTTGGGCCGGTGCATCGTGTTGGGTTGGTTGTACTCCTGTCGCACAATATGGGATTGCTATCTGCGATGCTATTTGAAACCCTGCCAAGACACGCTTGAGAAATAAGTTACCTTACAAATGATTTCTGAAGAATGTCTTTTCTATTCTAATTAAAAGCCCTCTTTATATACGCGATGCCTCTTACTTCTGTAATTATTTTCAAACAGCTCCTGAACGGTTGATGCATCCATCCCCAAACACACCAGCCTGGTATTCCCCACTGGATATATAGCATATGCTGAAAATTAATTATTTGAGTATCTAAATATTATTCCACAATATCTGTTTTCTGACCAGACTTTCCATTATGAATTAAGGACGTCTAGGGGAGTTGCCTAAGACATAACACAAAGACTATGGCATGGATTAGTTGTACTTCCAGGTCTGTACTACGTGTTGCATGCTGTGTCACGGCTTGAGTGCAGAAACCCTTCAGACTACAATAACTACAGCAGTCACCCAGACTACAGCAGCTACAATAGCAGCTCATTTCCATTTAACATCATTGCCAAGGGTTCTCCACCAGTGTCCACCACTGGACCTCGCTGGCCCTCCAGATCTTGCAGATCCTATCTGCAAGCTGTGTTTGATAAAGTCCATCATGCCCAAACCTAACTGCTGCCACCTTCTCAGTCTGTTGTGTTTTTTCGCTTGCTGAGCATTGTCTCTCAGGGCTGGTTGCATCTTTGCCCTGAGTTTTAATGCACAGTGCTTCTGTTCTTCTCTTTGGTGTGGTTTTCAAGTGAAACATGGATTTTGGTGGAAAAGCTTTAAAATTAGTCCTTGAAGACACCTTTCTGCGAGCATAAGCATGGCCAAATCCCAACTTTCAGATTGAATTGCTTGGATTGTTATTGCTGTGGCACATGACAACAATATTAAAAAAAGGGATTACTTTTTAATTACCTACTTGATTTGATCTGTAACAGCTGAAAACCTTTTTGCTGGATCTTTATGCATCCATCAGGAATTCTAAAATATACTTTGAGTTGCACAGAAATACAGAAATTCTAGTTTTAATCAAGACAAAGGCAATATAAGGCTGGGGTTTTGTGCACTCTAAACCCATTATCTAATGCTCAATCTAACTGCGTGAAGGCAGTGCCTTGATTCCACCTTCAGAGGAGACAACAGACAGAGTCATTGCCATGTTAACTGTTTGTCAGTTGTCACTGGTGGTGACCTTGAGGAAGGCTTCTGAAATTTGGGAGTTAAATAGCTGAAGTGAAAGGAGCTGCTAAACCAATTCCTGGAAACAGCACAGCATGACGACTTCGGAAGATGACTCTGTTTTCAGGGTCTTACTGACCTGAACATGCTTTTGCTGTAATCACAGAATCACTCTGGTTGGAAAAGACCCCTGGGATCATCAAGTCCAACCATCTACCCTACCTTACAAGTTGGGCTGTAAACCAGGTCCCTCAACACCACATCCAAACGATCTTTAAGCACATCCAGGGATGGCAACTCAACCACCTTCCTGGGAAGCCCATTCCAGCGCCTGACCACCCTTCTTGGGAAAAAATTCTTCCTAATGTCAAGTCTAAAATGTTCCCAGATGATTTAAGAAATGCAAGAGCAAGAAATTTGCCTCAGAAAGACACGGTCAGACAATCAGAGTGAGGAAAAGTGACAGAGAGAAGTGGTGTTTGATACAGCCAGTATTTATGACCAGTAAGTCAGCAATGCAAACTGCACAGCAAAGTTTTAAGACTTCTGAAGTTTTGTGGGGGTTGTTGGGTTCTTGCTGCGGGGGGACTTCTTTGGGTTTTTTTTTTTGAAGGCTCTAGCTGCAGCCTAGTAAGGAAGGATGGTCTTGCTATAATTGCCACTCCTGAAAACCAGCACAAGCGGTTCTTTTTTGGTGCCATAAAAGCCAAGTCCATGAAAAAAAGTCACATCTTCATGCAATAAGATGTTGGCTGCAGAGTTTCTTAATAAAATGCTCAAAAGCAAACACAAGTTGCTTGGGAGTTGGATTTATTTTAATGAGCTTCCAGGAACACGTATGACATATCGACCCCAGTGACCACAGGTGGATATCCCTGCTGGGTAACACTCAGCTGCTCCTGAATAAAACAGGAGAGAGCAAACAAACAGAAGAGACGAAAGGAAAAAGGAAGAGGTTGGTGTCAGGGCATCCACTTAATGAACACCTGCACTTCACAGGCCTGGGTAGCTATTTACTACCTTCTTCCCTCCAGATAAATAGCTGCTAAGAAATTCCTGCTCTTTCTGTACCACTGACAAATTAAACGGAACCTTGAAGAGCGCTTGGAGGCAAACTACCCATAGGTTAATTCTCCTTTTCTGTATGCCAGGAAAATAACCGTGATGGGAACACCTAATTAGAAAGGACTCAAGCCTTTGTGCACGGTCATGCTTGTTGCTTCGTAACAGAGTGACTATTGATCTAGAGATGCAGTTAAACAGAGCTTTCAACTTCAGTGGTCCAGCTCCTCGGGATCAGAGCACCTAACAGTTATCCTTCAGCAAACCACCTGTGTAAACTTCAAACTGGCAATAGGGAGAAATCAGACTAGGGGAGACAGGGTTCAACATCCGTTGCCTCGCTGCCTGTTCAGGAACTCGGCTCATTTGTTCAGATCTGCCTTCCTTCTGATAACAATTTACTCACTAGGCCTGTCCAAGACATTTTCAAGCCCCAAAAAAGCTACCCAAAGAGACTAGCTGTCTGTAACGAGATCCTGATGCTTTGCAACCTGAGGATGAGCTGTATTTGCAACCCACGTGCCACAGGTAACAGGGAGCACGGTGTGCAAACACCCCACCCCAAGAGTGCTCGAAATCTGTTCCCAGGACAGCGTGCCACTCTGCCCATCAAATGCTTCTAGAAATCACCACTTCCATGAGAAAACGTGTGTGGCAACAGAGGACACCTGCTTTTTAAAGATGCTCCCCAGAAGACTGATAGGAATCTGGGATAAGGGAAAAATTAAAGGGTAGAAGTCATCTTAATAAGATTTACTTCGGTCTCTAGTTCAAATCAGTCACCTGATTTGAATTTCCAGGAGGTTTGTCCCACTTAGCCTGCAGTTCCAACCAGAGCCTGGGATGTCAGTCCCAGTGGAGAGAGTTACTCCTGTTCAGTGAGCATAAATGCAAATCAGACATCAATCTGGAATAACCACGGAGAGCAAGACTTGTTTTAGACTAAGACACGTTTAGGTGTCCAAATACCCACTTCTTATCTCAGATTGAATCCTGCCCTGAACTTCTAGCCAGCCCAGAAAATGTTGTCCTCATGTGTTGAGAAGAAGCCACCAGTTCTGCAACGAAGCAGAAGTCTGTGCAGCAGACTGACTAGTCCAAAGAGGTCAGTTTCACATTTTCAGCCTTTTACAGACATAGACAAACTCACATCACAATGGAGCAGATCTTTGTTGGATGTTAAGCTCCTATTCACTTTTTGGTTCTCCTTTAAAATATCCCAGAGGAAATAATTTCTTTTGGGAAATATTGGTGCTTCTGCCTTCATCCTTTCTGTTCAACTCATTCCCCTCTTTATTTTCTGCCAGACCATTTTTGCTCTCTCCTTTTTCCGCTGCCTCAAAGGGCTCCTGATGGAAGTGTTACAAGGTCTTGTACTGAACTGACCTGGATCTGAAGGAAACAGACCTGATATGTTTTATTTTAAATGCTAAATGAGGAGGAACAGGATGGAATTTCTATTCACAAGAGAATCTTCACTTAGATGTCTCTGCTTTAACCACTGAACATGCACTTTTGGATACGGACTCAGAGCACAGTGCTTAGAAAAAAACAGCAGTGCTGGTATTATTGCATTAATGTCAAAACAAATATTGTATGCTCTGATGGCAGCAGAGTCAGCCCATCACCAGGGGTCAATTGCTTTTGCTAAAGGTGGCTTAGCTGTCATTAAAACAAATACACTGTTGTGACAAAAGCATCATAGGAATTATGCTCTGTGCCCCTTACAAAAGGAGCCTTGACATCCTACAACAAAACTGGACCTTTAGCATAAAAGGCCAGAAGCTTCAAATACTCTGTGTATGACAGAGGACAGCAGGAGAGGTCAAAGTGCACCTCCTGGTGTCTTGTGGCCTCATAATAGCAGCTAGTGAAAAAATGGATTATCCTAGGAAAGAGACCATATACTACAAAGGCAGAAAAAGGGCCCTCAATGTTCTTTGCCAGGCTGACCAGGGGAAATCCTGACCCCTAGTCCCCAGTGTGTGAGCGGCTGGGTACCCAAGCTGCTTCACGGTCAGCTTCGGACACCTTCTGCACCCTGCCCAACACCCTGACGCCTGCTGCAGCCAAGCTCTAGCGCTACTGGGAAGCACATTCAGGAACGTGGGATTCCATCTCATCTGGGAAGTGTGAATTTGCAGATTCTTTGTATTTCAAGACTTTTACCTTCCAGTGTGCTGATATCAAAAAGATGCCCATTTCACCCTTGCCTTCATAAACAAAATCATCTGCTGCCCAAACTGAAAACAAGACAGTAATCCGATAAAGACATTAATAGACAACACACAGCACTCGAATTCATCTTAAGAGCTGCACTTAGAGTCCTCCTTGGGCTACAGCTTTTGTAACACATTGGGGAGAATCAAGCAAACAAAGTCTATATTTTTGCATAGACTGTTTTACGTTCAATACTCCAATATTTATGTGTGGCATTATTTACCCTACAGAAAAATATAGGCTTTGTGTCTTTCATTTATTCAACACTTCAGAACTGCTAATACCCATGGGTACTTCACACCCACGGGCTTATTCCTCTGACAATCCTTACCTCAGGAAAATGAAATTTTTACATTTTAAATTAGAGCTAACTCTGATTTGCAATTGTAATGTACTGTAAGAGATTATTATACCGTGTGTACGCCAAAGGAGCTGCCTTCTGCTGGTAAGGTACGCGGCGGCAAGGGCTGCAGTGAATGAATGTGACACATGAGAATGTAGGGAAAAATAAATCAAGGAACTCAGGTTACTAACTGTAACAGCTCCACAGCGCTGATTTCAGCCACGGGTGATGATCTGCTGGAACCCACAAATCTCTCCAGCCTGGCGAGGAAACATCACTTACACACTACTGACCCGCAAAACAATCAATGTCTTTGTAACCGAGCAGAAAAAGGGATGTCCCCAGGGTATCCCCCTTTTTAATTGCCCAGGCATTAGCTCTTCTGTTGTAGAAGTCTTTCGCAAGGAACATGTCTGAATATATTGCATAAACAAAGAATTCTCGATGCCTCAGTTACAAATGAGCATCTTTCTGCTTAAGCCTAGATCTAGTCTAGGCGTCAGTGTCAATTATTCCTATTCCAAGAAGACATTAAAACAAAGCCGCTAGTGCTCTCCCCAGATTTCTCTGAAGTACTAGCCTGCTAAGTTGCCCTTTTTTTTCATACCACTCCCATGCCAAGGAAGCTCCTGGTCCATTAACACACTCCTCTTGATTCAGAAGTAGAAGCAGCATACCAGGTATATCCATCTCCAGGACCCACTTCTACACTGTCAGTGGAGAAAAAAAGGAAGGATGCGCTTGGAGTGATGCTGCAGTGAATTAGAGCTGGCTGACACATATCAAGCCTAAATTGCCTTCTCCTTGCAACCCAGATATCACTTCCACAGCCCTGCTGCAGGACACAGAAGTTAATAAATCTTCAGAGCACTACCATTTCTCAAGGCATAGCTTGTTTTCCTTAATGCAGCAGGAACAACAGAGCCCACGCAGCTTGACAGCTTTAGGTACCCTGCAGAAAGGGACTGCCCATCCCTCATGAACAACCATAAGGGTTTATAGGAATTCTGGTTTGAAATGGGGCAGATGTTCCCACAAAGCACTTCCAGGGGTTGCAGACAGTGGTGCCAAGTGTCTTCTGGTGCTGGTTACGTGCATTGGCTGCCTTTGTATTAGGAGAGTGTCTCTGAAAGGCAAGTGTGAAACCAGACTCCTTAGCCACCCAGCATTGTTTGCAGCCAGTGATCGCAGCACGCGAGTTACTCTCCCTGATGTGGTCTGTCAAGTGTTTCGTGCTTAAAACCAATAAGCTGTGAGAGTGTTATTTGTTCCCCCACCTCCTACTTTTTTAATTTTCACTGCAAACACAGCTTATTTGCACTCTGTCTCTTTCAAAAATCAAGTGTCAACCAAGTGCTAAACTGCTGCTATTTGCCAATGTTTCATTAACACCTTATTAACTTCCAACAGCTGAAGGTGACTGGACCCTCACCTCTGTTTATTCCCTCAAAGTAACAGTTAACTGAAGCATCAGGACAGAGGCACCCCTGTAAATACGACTGAAAACAAACACGCATGGAGGATATAATCACACACTGCTTCAGCCAGATCTGCTAACAGACTCATCTAGTTAATTTTATGCACAGTCACATACTATCAACTTTAGAGCTCAGATTCCTATTAGAGATGATAATAAGGATCTCCGTGAGTTTTTTTTTCTCCTTTGTCCATATCAAAACCCGGCAAAAACAGAAACACGAGCCTTGTACAAACGATGCCACCGGCAGTCTGCTAGCTCAGTGTAAATAGCAGGTAGAAAGGTGCGATCCTCTTGTCATGTAAATCAGAGCAGCTACAGGGGTTTACACCACCGATCCTCCGGCGTGTGGATACACGTTCTTTTATACCGAACCGCAGGCCATGCAGACAGGAGTGTAAAATACAGACAGAAAGAACAAAAACACCAAAACCCAAGAAACAGGACTCCCAGCGAAGGGAGACAGGAAACATTCTCCTTTGGAAGGATCTCTGACAGATTAAAACATTTCTTTAACTTTCCTGTGCTGCCCTGAGCTAATCCCACCCCACACCCCCTTTTCCATGTTCTCATCTACATTGAAAGGGCAGGAGGACAGTATAGATATATATGTATGTTTGCTATCATTCTCTTCTCCTGTTTCCTCTGTTTTCCAATTTACAGTAGATCTTTCCTGCTGTTCTTTGCCCCACACTTCCAGAACATCTTCCTGCACACCTGGAAAAAGAGTTCAGTGTGCTAGGAGGCACTCACAGAGCTTTCTGCTCCCCTTTGGAGATTAGCGTCCCCTAATTCTGGGGAAGCTGGAAATATCCTGGTGGTTCTTCAGTTTCTGCTTCTGTCTTGATGGCATTTTCACTTCTACAACTGCAGTGCACGTGTACTGACACCGAGAGCTTGCTGATCAGAGTGCTGGTTACCATTTTCCTCATCCAAGAAGATGTTTCAAAAAACCCTCAAAAATTAAAAAAAAATCAAACATTCAAATTCAGAACAAGAATTCAGATGTTTCAGATTAATTAAAAAGGTGGAGGTCTCTGCTATCATATTAAGCAATCAAAAAGAACTGGAATCTGATTCTGGTAATCACTCTTATATCAAGGACAAAGTTTCCAAAACCCATCTTCATGAATGTAATGAAAAAAGTTTGCTTTCTGAAATAATACCTGAAAAAAGTTCACAAATCATGAGGAAGCCAAGGCAGAAAGAAATGGGCAGGTACTTGGCAATAAAAGTGCAAAGCATCATATGAGTCATTAATAAACCACTAATAAAGTCAGTGGGGTGTTGGTGCTGCTAACAAAGCAGTGTACCCTTCTTTGCAAGGCTGGAATCTCGAATTATCCTTCTAATCTCAAAATATTGTGTTAAGCTAGAGCATGCTAACAATAATTGCTTACTCATCATTTGAGCATTCACCTAGCTTAGCAGTATTGTTTTCCACCACCCAGGTTTTACTAGCCCATGTTGGGGGGTACATTTTCATCTGCTAGTCTTTTAGCATCCACTTTATCTATTCTTGGTGCTACCCATGTTCCAAGATTTGAAAAGTCTGCGGTGTGGTATGTTTTACTTGAGGTTTGAAATGAACATTTTGCTCTCAGTACTATCTCTGCAAGTCCTTTGGACCAGACTTTGGTCTCATTAGCACCAAGACAAATCTGGAATACTTCCACGAGTCTCTGTAATGCTACTCCCAATACATGCTGATTAAACTGAGATCACAAGCTGGTCCATTGACCTAAGTGCTGTCAGTGGGGATGTACTGAGAAGAAAATTTGATCTACTAAATTCAAATCCTTGAGGTGTTGTTCTAGCAGCCAAGTTATTTAGAAAGAAAACACTGAACTTGAGTGCTGACCCTCCATCCCAGCTGGATCTCCATGTAAACTGTGCTCCTGCTGTAGTCTTTTAAATAGATCAGCAATTTACATTTTAAATAGATCAGCAATTCAAATTAGTGAAACGCCAGAATGTAGGTGGCATGGAGGGGGGAGAACCTGAGTTACCTGCAATGTCATTAGTGTTCAACAGCGTAACTCTCCTTGTTTTCTTTGAGCCCAGGAGTGGCAGAAGGGACTGTTAGGAGAAGGATGGACGCAGCATCCCACGTCTTCACCAGACCTTGACTGGCCACAACATGTGGGTTCAGGACCAAGACCTGATGTGTCAAAACCTACCAAGGAAACAGTTCAGAGAACTGTGCAAGACACAGCCACATTCTGACATAGCGTGGTTTGCTGGTATAGATGTGTCACACAAGTCTCCAGAATTCAGGATGACCTGGGGGCAGCAAACTATGCAGAGCAGGGATATGACAGCCCTGCCGCTGGGCTGGTGGGTCAGAGAGCCCAACTGTGCTTTGATTGCCTTGTGGCTGCTGCATACAAGCAAAAGATGATGGCTTTGTGCTCTAATTCTTGCTTCTTTAAGTGTCCAAGCAGGAGATGTTTGCTGCCAGGAGCTCTGGGATCTAAAATGGATGCAGATGCCTCTAGGGTTAAGCTGAGATGGCCTGCAGGTTTTTTAATCATATTCTTGGATTTTAGCACCTAAGTAGGTGGTCTGAACCTCACCAAGATACTCCATTGCCCAAGAAAGCAACGCATAAACACAGGGAAATGGAAATGCAGAGGCCAATGTGAAACTATACAACTATGGAGTTTGCTTCTGGAAAGCCCTGTCCTGTCTCAGTGTGCACAACACAACCTCTCACCAGGACCTGCCAGTCAGAGACCTGTCCCCATGTGTTCCCACAGAGTCACACACACAGCAACAGTCACTTGTTTAGGTTGGCAAAAGACACTTAAGATCATTAAGCACAACCATTAACCAAGCCCACTAAGCCCACCACTCAGCCACGTCCCTAAGCATCCAAGTGTCACAGCCAGTTCAACCACTCCCCTGGGCAGTCTGTTCCAGTGAAGAAGGTCTTCCTCATGTCCAACCTAAACTCCTCCTGGTGTAACCTGACAGCATTTCCTCTTGTCCTATCACTGGTTACTTGTAAGAAGAGACCAACCCCCACCTGCTTTTTTGGACCCACTCCATCACCTCAATGTTCTTCTTGTAATTGAGGTGCCCAGAACCGAACCCAGTACTGGAGGTACCGTGTTTGCTACTTTTTGCTTTGCTTCCTTAATGATTCATCTCTCCAGTCAGACATTTGATCATTGCTGCCGGCCCCTGAAAGGATGTTGAGCCACATCATTTCCACCTTTGACCTTCAGCGCTCGTCTCAGTCTGGAAGCACCGTATGGTTTTACGGTGATAGAAGTGCTTGTGTTCATCTACATTGCCTGCTTCACGTGCAGAAACCTCCCTTAGCTGTCTCTGCCAATCAAAGGCACGTAACAGAGGCATCCCCACTTCAGCCACCACGCGGACTGGCTGTCCTCTGCTGAAGGAACACACCGCACTTTACCCACCTGCTTCACACCTTGACACACACCGCGAGCGCTCAGCAGTGTCGCCCACTTCTGCCTCTGCCTCAAAAAGCATCTGCGTCCATCACAGCGTAATTATTCTTAATCCCTCCAGCTCTGGTGTCTGTTCACCTCACACCGGGAGGAAGATTAGGGGGCAGTTGCTTGGGATGAACACAAACGACTGTGGGAGATCCCCTCAGGAGCAGCTCTGTCACCAAGGACATTTGCCTCACTGACAGCCCCGCGCAGCCTGTCGGCTTGACTGCTGCTCTCCACAAGAGAAATGGCAGCATTTCAGGCTGTTAGAGGTGTGATTGATGGGTGCTGTCAGTCCCTACCTGTCAGCAAACTGCACTGACAGCGGTGAGATGCTCCCCAGGGAGACAGCCACGCAACACACAGCCCACCCAGCCTGCTCAGCGAGACCCTAGTGACTCGCTGCGGATCTCCTGGCAGGTGGTAATCAGCTCGCTGCAGCTGGGAAGGGCAAGCGAAGAGCTGGGAGCTCTGTTTTTGCTGGCAAGGGCAGTGACATCTCTCTCAGAAGTACCTGGAGATGCTGGAACAGGGCTGTGAGTGCAGCCAAGGGGGGCTGGCAGCTGCAGAAGGCTGGTTCAGCCCAGAGTTAGGAGAGATCCTGCTGCAGCAGCAGCAGCTGCTGGGTTGTCAGTGGGAGAAACTTGTGGGGTCCTGGCACAACTCCATGGCTTTGCATGTGCAACATGAAACACGTGCAGAGGGTTTGCTGTATGTGCTCCTGAGCCTGAGGGATGGCAGAGGTGACGCAACCATTTACCCCTGCCTGGAGGAATCTCCTCACGGATGTGCGTGGCAGTGCTGGCACACGTAGGTGTGAATTCTTCACCCCACAGGAGGGAGGCCCAGTGTCATCTGACTTCCTCGGATTTTGCATCAACCTAAATAAACATATCCAGTCTGAATAACAAATCACTCTGGGAACGAGATGTTCTTTCATCCACAAGACCACCTAAATCACACTTCAGACCATTGAGATGGTGCCAACACAAGAAAGAAACAGCAAGAAAATCCAGTAACGTTCATCAGTCTCTTCCCTTTGTTGCCATCTCACTGTCCTTCCCACCCTCTGGTCCACAAGACCAGCTGTGGTTAACCTTTAGGCTGCTTGATGTGCACTGGGGCTCCCGGGCAGCGCACAAGTGAGGCCACCAAAGCCCCACGGACGTCAGTGAAAAGACTCCCACTGACTAGAGGGGAGTCTCATCGGGCCCGGGTTGAAGCAGAGCCACTTTCCCTTCAAAGCCTTTACTTGACAGTTCATAGGCCAGCACTGGCCACACATTATGACTTTTGGCTACGGTGCCTGCGAGGGGAGCGCTGGTGCCACCACTGGATCAGTCTTTTAATCTGATGTCTCCGATATGAAGGGGGAAGGGGGGACAGCTGGCTTAGCTAGAGAAAACCCTAGGTATAGTAGCCTAGCCCAGCACCAGTGAGGCAGTGTGGCATGACAGAAGGGCTACCACCCCTCAGTACTGAAAGCTGTGTACTGGCTCCCTCCCTGAAATGTTTATACACCAAAGCACGCAGCATGGGCAATAAACAGGAGAAGCTGGAGGCCATTGTACAGCAGGAAGACTGTGACATGGTAGCCATCACAGAAACCTGGTGGGATGACTCTCACAACTGGAGAGTTGCAATTGATGGCTATCAACTTTTCAGAAGGGATAGGCAAGGAAGAAGAGGTGGTGGAGCA
Organism: Phoeniculus purpureus; assembly: GCA_028565055.1. Lineage (NCBI taxonomy): Eukaryota > Metazoa > Chordata > Aves > Bucerotiformes > Phoeniculidae > Phoeniculus > Phoeniculus purpureus. The sequence continues at coordinate 11,588 of JAOXOE010031407.1, forward strand.
GCCCTCTATGTTAGAGAGATATATGAAGCCATCAGAATGAGTACAGGTGAGGATACAGTTGAGTCATTGTGGGGAAGAATTAGGTGAAAGCCAGCAGGAGAGATACTGTGGTGGGAATCTGTTACAGACCACCCAACCAGGATAAGGAAACAGATGGAATTTTTTACAGGCAGCTGGGAGAAGTTTCACAGTCACTGACTCTTGTGCTCGTGGGAGACTTCAATTTTTCTGATATCTCCTGGAAATATACCAGAGCAGAGAGAGAACAGTCCCAGAGGTCCTGGAGTACACGACTGGTGACGGAGCCAACCAGGGAAGATGCCCTCTTGGACCTGCTTCTTGTGAACAGGGAAGATCTTGTGGGAGAAGTAAAGGTTG
>JAOXOE010031408.1:0-11965 GCA_028565055.1 Phoeniculus purpureus
CAGGGGGGTTGGACTCGATGATCTCTTGGGTCCCTTCCAACCCCTAACATCCTATGATCCTATGATCCTATGATGAAAGGTGATACTGAGTCTCAATGAAATGATCTGCACAAATGCATCTAACAGCATGCATCAATTACAAAAATCTGGTGATCCATCCACACTTAATGTGAAAAAGCACTTATGATGACTGCTGAATAATTAATAGGAGAAATAAATGGTTTAGGATATCCCTGTGCAAATATATCAGCTATATCTGGCTGATAAATTATTCTTCGTGAATCATTAGCTCAGCACTAATCACAGAGTAACATATTGCTGGGGAATAAGATGATGGTTTGCTGTGAGGCTTTCACTATTCCTTCTGGCCATATACAGATGTACAAAGACATGCACATAGATATGCGACCAAACAGGACTTGGATGCTGTAAACATTTTTGTGGATGTTTAACTCTTCGCCCTGGGGAGTACAGCTCACTGACATGACAAAGGCAGCACCAGGACCCAAAGCTAAGCCGGGAAGTTCTACCCAGTACCACCAAGCAGTTGCAGCATTGGAGTGCAGCTCAGTGGACTTCTATTACAAAAGGAAATGCGATTTATGACAGGAAAAACTATGAACAAAATAAATCCTTACTATAAATAACTATGTAAATGTTACATAATGTGAATTCCAGTAACAAAAGCCCTAACCAAGTCCCAGTCCTCAGTGAGAAAAAGGCTGTGAAATGTGCATTCTTCATTACACTACAGAGTAATTTATAAACATGTTTATCTTGTAGGAAAAGGAAATTACACAGTACCTGACATGAATACATACACCCCATCTTTCTTCTAACTATGCAAATCTTAAGTGGGAGCTATTGTGATAAAGCAGCAGGCAGGTTTGTGTACCTGCCATGCTGCTCAGGAACCAGTCCCCTTCAGTTTTGCATAAGCCCATCTCTCACAGCCTTACAGCTTACCAAGAGCTCTTCTTATACTTTCTCTTAAGCATCCTTACACAGTTGTGTTCCAAACTCTAACCTTTATCCAAAGGAAGCCTGTCAGGGGTACTTAACACTAGCATTATCAAAACTTGGAAACCTGGGAACATTCTATCTCTGTACAGGTATAAACAACTTTCTACTTATTAACGTGTGGGCTCACTGGGCATCAAGCTGAGCACAAGGCTGCTGCATCATCACAGCAAGAAGACCAGCAATATCTGGTTTGCCTGAACATGCAAGCAGCATAGATAGGCAGGATTCATCACTCTCTACTTGGCACTTGTTAGGCTTTATCAGAAATACTGTGTGTGATCATGGGCCCCTTTAATACAAGAAAAACACTGACAATCTGGAGGAAAGTTCAGAGCAGGACACTGATATGACTGCAGGGCTAAGGCTTACTCAGCCTGGAGCAGTGGACTTCATTGCAGCCCCCTGTGCTCTCCATGGAAGGGACAGAAGAGGTGGAACTGGGGTCTTCACAGCAGTGTTTAGAGAGATGGGCAGGAAACAAAGAACATTAATTGAAACTGGAAATTCCTGATGGATTTCAGGAAGAATTTTTTCCCCTGAGGACAACCAAGCAGCAGAGCAGGTTGTGGAGAGAGGTTGTGCAGTCTCCACCCTTTGAGATATTAAAAACTATCTCATCTGATCTCATGTCTTACCCTCCTTTAAGCAAGATATTGGACCAGAGACCTCCCTAGATCTCTTCCACAATGGATCTGTGATTCAGATAAAGTTTGTTGCTATGGAAGTCATAGATCTAGCTTCTGAAGCAATGTGAAGTGACCTCTCCATTTTCTGTTTCTGAGTTCCAGTGATTCTTTTACTGGTCTAGCTCCCTGTGAATACTGTACATACAGGCCACGTGTGCATGTTTACTAATCACGTTTATCTGTGTTACCCAGATAGTTTCTATTTGGAGCAAAAACATGTGATCCTTGTTTTTCACCTGACACAACCTACTACCTAGAAATATTTTCAAATAACTGACTGGATCAGTATATGTGAAATATGGGAGTTTTTGTGCACCTCTGAATACAGGCAAGCTGAAGTCTTACTGGAAAAAGAAGGCATTAGCAGAAGAACTTTTATCAAAGAAAATAGAGAAACGTAGTGATGATTTAGGCAATACTCCTAAATTCTGACTATGAAAGTTATGTCTAAATTCAGAATTCTAACACCATGGCATACTGTAAAGTCAAGATGATCAACTGTTGAGTGGGTCTTTGTCTTGTATTGATTCCTTAGGTCACTTCAATCTGTAAATTCACTAAAACTCATTTCTGGTAATAGCAAGCATTTTGTGAAACAAAACTGACAAGGTTATGGTATCTGTAAATCTCTTAAGTACTAAAGACAGACGTTTGTCTTCCCCTGATTTTAGTGAGTGCAAAGTCTGTAAATACCTGCGTAGGCAACAATCCAGGTTTAACATGTAACTCCAGCAGCAAACTATCATACTGAGGATTGGGAGATCAAAAATTGTAAATTGTATCTCAAAATATCTGAAACTTATTATAAATTTGTAGCCTAAAAAAAATCTGCACATCTGGCTGGGCCTTGTCCTTGCAAACTTCTCTAGAAGTTCATATCACAAACTGAGGTGAGTTTTTAGCTGCCTCTTCAGCCATGAGATAAACTATTTTATTTATTTATTTAATTTCAGCATGGAAGGTGGCAATCTTATCCACTTAATTTCAAGAGCTGGAACTTTCAAAATACAGAATATAACACATTTTAAAGACTTGCCTTTAGAAAATTAAAGTTAGGAGCAAATTCTTGGAGCTTGACTGGAACTAGGCATGCATTATGAACCGAGACCATAAACAGAGACCAACTATTTTGTTAATGGAACAAAACACAAAAAAGGTATGGTTATGAGCTGACTCCTTGTAGAAAATTTTTTACACACCCAAGTAAGAAACATATACGTGCATCAGCATGTGGGTCATCTGGCTGCAGCAGCAGGCATAAAAAGGTACAGCCAGAAACCAAGGAAGGGAATGTCTATTTTTCTAACAGCAGCACTGAAATAAGTATCTAAACTTTGGTAAGAACTTAGGAGTTTTTACAAACATGGTAATGTTGTATTCTCCAGTTCCTATTCCGTACAACCAACTACAGTGGTATTGTTTTATGACTAATATTATTCTTCACATTTTAATTGAGTTTTCTTTTTGTTAAACATTGAACAAGCTAAAACAAATTCGCACATGGAATGTGCAGCCAGCAGAATAAATACACAGATTGAATCAAACTCAGTGACTGGCTGAAGACAGACTGTGATTCAATGCCCACCTCTTAATCTACATTAACCTGAAGAAACTGTCACTCTCTACTAGCAAAATCCCAACTATTTATTATGCTTACGTTATTTCAGCTGAGAAAACACAATAGAACAGGTATGTGTGTAACACTTACTGGGCAAGAAGACAAATGGTCAGTCTGGGGACCAAGAATCTCACTAACTGAAGACAAAGGTTGCAGTTTCATGTGGTTTTTCTTCAGAAGAATACAATTCTGCCTTTATATTACTGAAATTAAGGTCCAACAGGCTATATCTTTGGATTGTCTCTAGGGTGGTGTTAGCTCAGGAGCTACTCATACTACTGCTACTGTTAATCTGTATCTCTTCAGCCAGGGCTTTTATATATATTTTTATGTGTATGTCTGTGTGTACACATATACGCTAATTGAGCATCTCTGTCACCAACTAGGGATCATTCTGTGTATTTTTACTATGGGTAGGTCATAGACTAGCATAAGCAAGAACAGGAATTTTGAGAGATTCTATGCAGTTTTATTGAGTTGCATTAGATACCACATACTTACAGGTGTTGGTAGAGAAGGAGATTGATGATGGTTTCTGTTTTTTAAAAAGGACTATTTTATTATTTAATAAAATTCCTAATTTTAAGATAAGTTCACATCAGCCAATAGACTGCACGACAGCAGTACAATAGGTGGCAAAGTCGTTGTCTTCAAACCAAGGACTGGAGCTGCTTGTTAGTACTAATGAGAAAGCATCTATACGAAAAGCTATTTACAAATGTAAAGATAGGCAGTACCAGTGGTTTACTGCTGTTCTGACCTGGAGTGCCAGGTATTCCTATAATACCACTCAGGAGAGTTTTATAATGACAGATGGCTTTGTAAGTGCTCAGTATGAGCATGAAAAGGATTCTCAGTCATTTCACAACATTCTTTTCATAATACATTTTAATCTTCTTGTTCAGAGAATGAGACGTAAAATGACAGTAGGGTTTGCAGTGAAAAGCAGGATGCTAACTTCAGGTTGAATGTATTTACTAGACCAGACACGTAAAACCCACATGCAAAACAAAAACTTGCTTTTCATCAAGTATTCTATTTAAAGCCAAAATTATAGGATTCTTCTCTGTAGCTCACTCCAGACAGGAGAGACAACAAACAACAAGGTAGTCTGGAGGCCACAACAGCCAGTCAGGCTTGGCTGGTTTACCAGGTCAGTGGCATTAACAGCTTTTTTCCCAGAATGTTGACAGTCTCTCCTTGGCTGTTTTACCTTTTTTCCTCGTGGTGTCCCTGGAGAAGATAACATTTGTGTCTGTACGTGAGCACATATGGAATTAGTAGAAAATAAGACCATTCTAGAGGACGTAAAAAAATTAAAATCCACCCATCTTTTGAAAAAAAGTCCTTCCTTCCCTATGCTACTCAAGCTTACATATTGTACTGCAGAAAGCAGGCTTTTGATCCAATCAGTTAAATCTTATGCATATGCTTGTTGCCTCTGTATAGATGGAATCACTTTCAAGTCAAGAGTAGTATTCATGCACACATTTTAAGCTGCATAAACAAACCAGTCAAAGCTGTCAAGTTTGATGGAGGAGCAATAAACAGCATTATGGGAAGATAGTGCACTTGTGACAGCAAGTGAAAGTCTGTGCTAAATGGCTATCAAGTGAAAAATCCCAAGTCCAACCATGCAGAAAGACTACAACTATGGATACAATATCTTGAGGGAAGTGCACAGAAAGTAAGTAATCCAACTAACATATTTAAGCACTTTAAAACATTCTGATTTGTTAGGGGTTTGTGGTTTTTTTGTTCATTTGTTTCCATCGTTGGGTTTTTTTTATTATTATTGTGACGTGCACAATAAATACAGAAATTAAAGTGTTTAGAATGGATCTGTATTGGGTAGCAATGCCAGCTGGAAATTACAACAGTGCTCTGAAAGACCTTGGCTCAAGCCAGGCATACTGCAACATCCCATTTTCATTTAGGTAACGATTTGGGGTTTTCATTAACAGACATAAAGAGGCTAGTTTTACTTGGCAAACAATCTAGGAAAGCCAATTATAAATCTGAATGTCTCTAGACATGAAGTTGTTAAGTTTTATGATTTTCACAATTAGCGAGGCTTTTATAAGTAAGTATTAAAGCATGGACAGACAGCATATTTGGTCAGCACAACATTCCCTGTCTCATAGAAAATTTTCACCTAATATTAATGCACGCCATTTTAGGTCAAATTAATTGTTATAGATACTGATAGGATTTTTATTCATTTTGTACTCTCAAGAAACACAGTTTATTTCTACATCATTAGTACAGCTGGCTGCAGCAGCAGATATTAAAATATTGCTTTCAACAATTATGTATATTTTTGATTGTCCAAGCTAAGACATCAGTGTGGCATTACAGCTGTGTACACCCCGTGTGCCTGCTTATCCATGAAAACAATTGATTGTTGCTAAAATAACAGATTTTAGTAAGCCGTTTTTCACTTTAAGCCTAGAGACTTGTTGGAAGAAGAGGAAGCAGATGAAATTAAATGCTATGCAGTGTACAAAAGATTTGACTACCAGATCCAAGATCACCATTGTTGTAAGTAAGTGCCATTTGCTCAAAAAAAGTAGACAGTGCGACTGATTTCCTGGCTAGCCCGAGGTTGCTGTTGACCCCAGCCATTTGCAGTCTGGTATATTATTTATTGTATTTTTAAAAATTTTTTCTAATCATGTGTGATCAGAGGTATAGCTGTTAAGGGCCACAGTTTCAAAGCATTACTCAGTTTGGGCTGAGTCAAACTTCAGTATTTTATCTCCAAGGCCACAAGATAAAAATCACAAATTGCTTTATAAAACTAAGGCTTACCGTCCATGACAGACTTTATCACCTAAAATATACTCTAGTTTACAAAACTGTAACTTGGCATTCAAGAATAAACCGTGTATTAGTAACATGAGTGCACAACCCTTTCTGGAATTCATGCCAAATAGACATTCCCACTGTGTAACTCTGTGGCTGCAATGAAGAAATTGTATTGGTTGGAAGAGACCCTAAAGATCATGAAATGCAACCCAACCACTACCCCGGCACTGCCAGGTCGCCACTAACCCCTGTCCTCAGCACCGCATCACCGTGGCTTATCAACTCCTCCAGTTAAACAACCCATCAATAAAATCACAGGATGGCACGGGTTGCAAGGTACCTTCCACTTCTTTTCTTTTCCTTTCCCCCCCACCATTCAACTTGGCTGCTGCCCCGAGTCTCCTTGGCATAAGACACGGTGATCTTCACACTTGCTCTGGGCCAAGGCACTGCTACTTGCAGGAGCCACTGTGCAGAAAAACAGCTCACAAAACCCAACGGTAAGCTAAGGCCTAACCCAGCCTCCCCTGGCCCTGGCCCGTTCACCCAACCCCAACGCCGTCCGGGCCACAGACGAACGGCGAGCCCGCCTTTCCCCATGAAACGGATTGGCCAATCCGACCTGTCCGTCAAGTGACGCACCATGACGTAATTTACCGCCGCCCGGAAGGGCGCTAGACGGCGCGGATGAGGGGCCTTCGTCGCACAGTAAATACGCCATAGAGCACGCGCGGGGAATTAATTGGCTGCGGATAGGGGTGGTAGGCAAGGTGCGTGGGCAGCGTAGCGTGCGTTCCTTCAGAACGGTGTCGGGGGGCGTGAGGGTCAGCCCGTTCTCTCAGCTGGTTCTGGCAGCGGCGGAAGAGCCGATCCTGCATTCCCTGCTCTGCTGGAACAGCCCCGTCGCAGCGGCCTGCCGGAGAGGCGCGTTCTGAGCCGTATCGCCTCCGCTGTGCCAGGGTTTTCCGTTCCGCGGGCGGCGCTGTCCGGGGACCCGCGGTTCCTGTTGTAGCTGTTCCTTGGTCGCCTGTTTAAATCCAACTCAGGCTTCTGATGCGAGTTTCCCTTAGGATTCGGTGCTGACGTCGCTGCCCTGCGTCTGGCTAAGCTGGAGCCTTGCGCCGCTGCGCTCCTGACACCTTGATGGAGACAGAAGTTGATGGTGGCCCGAGGTAGGTTCGGCGGAGGAGCGGACATCCCTGTGTGGCCACAGCTGTGGGAATGGCAACCTTCAGCGGGCCTCGCAGCTGAGCTTTCATTTGTTGTTCCTCACAGAAGCACAGAGTTCCTGAGAGTGGGGAAAAAACGTGTTAAGATCATCAAGTCCAGCCTATTTCAGCCAGGATAAGAGAATGCTCCCGGGGGACTATATAGCAGCGTTCCAATACCGGAAGGGGACTTACAGGACTCTTAATTGAAAGAGGGCAGATTTAGATTAGACCTTTAGAAAAAAAATCTCCACTGAGAGTGGTGAGGCACTGCAACAGGTTGCCCAGGTAGTTTGTGGATGCCCCTTCTCTGGAAGTGTTGAAGGCTAAGTTGGATGGGGCTTTGAGCACCCTGATCTAATGACAGGTGTTCCTGCCCATGCATTTAAGCATCTTAATGTTTTAATGCACTAAGTGTAGCCTGACATATTTCATCAGAAAGAAATTCTGTTAACAGAAAGTATGTATCACTCAAGAACGACTCTAAAGAAAAGTTACTAGAATCTGATAAGTAATTGGTAACACCACTTGGTATTTGAAGCTAAGGATTTCAATAAGAACAATGTAAATTGTATTTTAAACAATGTGTGTGCTGGATGTGGCTTATAATATTAATGAAATCCAAGCTTCTCTTTTAAAGCAATACGTTTAACTTATGTTGTTCCTGTTTTGCAGGTATTTATGGAGTTAAACAATTTGAATTGCAGCTGAATCAAACAAGGACTGAAAATTGAAGGATGGCAGCAAATTCTTCAGGACAAGGTAGGATTTAAAGTATTAAAGAGGAAAGGCTATATGCAAAACGTCACCAAAACCATGAGTATATTTTATAGAAAAGCAAAATGGGGAAGAGAAACAAGAATTTGGGGCTTAAAACCAGCAAGCTCATGTGAGAACACATAGGTTAAGTGATTAAAATAGACCACTAATGGCTGGGGGGCTCTGAATTATTGTGCATTCCTCATGCTCAGATTATGAACTACCTAACTTTGATTGCTTTTTGAAGCTTATTTCAAACACTTACAATACTTATCATTGAATGTGATTTGAAGCTCTTGCACCTGTATTGAGGAATTGTACATTGTGCGTTGTGATGGGAGTAGCGTAACCAGGCAGTGGTAGTTGTCAAAGATAGATAGCTGATGGCGAGGCATAGAAGAAAATGCCCAATAAAATCGTGATGCTAACTCAGCTTTAAAAATGTCTTTGCATAATGATGCGTGTGATTCACATCCGTGAAATGGATCAGGAGGTGGAAATTGGTCTGTTTCTGTAGCCGAGGCAAGTTCCTTAAAGGGAGCTGGATGAGTTGAAGGACAGTCTAAATCGCCCTCTAGAGGTGCTTCTTGGAATTCTCAGTGGAACTCTGAGGCTTGTGTCTTGAGGAGATGGAAGCTTCTCGGGTATAGCTTTTGCTTTCTAATTATGACTAATAAATTCAGAATTTATTTTCCCAGCAACCGAACACATCATGCAGATTTGTGTTTGAGTGTTCTTATCTGGGAAAGCAATCCCACAAAGCTGGGTGTAATTAATGCTGAAGTGCCCATACTTTGAATGGGTACCTGATTGCTTGTGTAGTTTCCTCCTTCAACAATCATTTGCTTTTGAAGAAATGTGTTGGACCAAAAGACAGATTTTTACTTGCAACTTGACAAATAGAAGGTATTTTTGTTGGAACACTCACTACGCTTTCGTGAAGTGTTGAGAGAGGAGTACTGTAGATCACAGGTAGTTTGTCTGCTGGTATGTAATGGTAAATCTTGCCTTAACTATAAGCCCCAAGAAAGCATCGTTGCAAGGAAAAGAATGTTGTCATAGGGAGTTAAAAGCTACTTTTTCTTAAATGCGTGACTGTAGTGAGAGGTAGGATGGGATTTAGTATCAGCAAGCCTTTGCTTCCATCCAGGTTCCAGAGGATTATAATTTAATAGAGCCTTGGAATCTGCTTCATACTTCAAGATACCTTTTAGAGACTCACTAAAGGAACTGCTTATTTATCATATGAAAATTATTTGCACTGAACAGGCAAGAAATGCTATGAAGTTTAATCACTCAAATGAACCTATAAATAATATTCCTAGAAAAATTAGGAACAGGTAGCAATGAGCTCTTGGCCAGCTGCAGGGTAGTGGTAAAATCAATTGGCAAAATACTGCATTTGCAGCTTGCTGTATGGCAAACTGTTCAAGTGGTTAATTCATTTCCCTCTGCTTAGACAAAAGGGACTAGGGACTTATTGACACACTCACTGAAAAAGCTGTGAATGGCAGCACTTATTCAGGTAGGACTGTAAGGATCAATTAAACATTAACCTTCTGCACAAGTACACTGTGTTTGTAACTTTTTGTACCTAGTTGTTTCTTTCCCTGTCTTCAGTATTTTCCAAGGAGGAACTTCCTTTACTTCGTTGGCCTCTTAGGGAAGCACTTTTTTGATTAGAACGTTGGTGATCAGGGGTGCACATGAATTTGCCAAAATCAAACAATTGAATGAAAGTCTTCAGGCTCTTAGTACCACAGGGAACTGATTGCACTGATTGCGTAAGTCAGATTGCAGCATTCTGTATATTGCCTGCAAGGTGAGCTCGTTTATCAGGGTGGTACAGCTTGATACAGAGGAGGAAAATAAAAAGTCAGATTCTGAATTACAGAAATTACTTTCAAGTTCACTGCTTTAGCTGCAATATGTCACAGTACTTACATAAGATACACTCTTGTGATGCTTTTGTTTGTGTGCAGCAAGGCCAGAGCATGTCTTGCAGGCTACTGAAGATTATGTGAGCTATCTGAGATGTGACAAATGTGGCTGATCAAGAAGGAGTTATCCTTTAGGTCCGCAAAGGGGAAGAAGTACTAGTTCCTGCTTCAGACAGGGCAAAACTTTTCAGAAAATATGAGTTCCGGTACATTGGAAGAATCAAGCTTTTGAAATACGTATAGGATTCTAAGCTTCAGGCTGTAGCAATTCTGCAAAGTCTCTTCCAGTTACAACAGTCACATACCGTTTGGCCTGTAAGTACATGAGCTAGTCACATAATACAGCTGATTATGTGAGTAGCTAGATCAGCTAGAATACAGCTAGAATCTGAGCAGCTAGATTTAGCATTCTGTTCACAGAGTCTCTATAAGAAGGAAAGATTGTCCAGTTCTGCACTGAATTGTGTCACCTACAATCTTCCTTGCTTTGCGTCTGAGTCTGATCTATGTGCCAGCATAGTTATTGAGGGCTATGGCACACCTGTTCCCTGTAGACCTTTGTGTCCCTGAAGCTTCTGGAGACTTACATTCCGCTATGCATGTATGTTTTTTTTCTGGAGGGACAAACAAAATATCCATCTTTTAGTAATTAAGATTAACTTACTGAATTACTAATATGTCTTTTGGTTTATTTTCAGACATGTATCAAAGCACATCCAGGTGTAAAGTAGGTAATATTTTGTAATGCTGTAGTAACAGGCAGAATAGGAAGTCAAAATATAGTTACTCTATCCTTTTTCCCAAGTGCTATGTGCTTACTAAGGTCTTCAGAGTCTGCTTTTTAAAAGGTTCCTGCATCACTTCTGAAGGGTACTTTTTATGAAAGCATGCACCACGTAAAGAATTTGCTGTGAAATGCTTTCAGAATCCTGATTGTATCAGAAATATTGTGGCCAGCAGGACTAGGGAAGTGATTGGCCTCCTGTACTCAGCACTGGTAAGGCCACACTTCAAGTACTGGGTTCAGTTTTGGGCACCTGAGTACAAGAAATACATTGAGGTATGGGAGCAGGTTCAAAGAAGAGCAACAAGGTTGGTGAAGGGTCTGGAGAACAACTTTTGTATGAAGAGTGGTTGAGTGAGCTGGGGCTGTTCAGTCTGAAGGAGGTTGATTGGAAACCTTATTGCTCTACAATGCCCTGAAAGGAGTTTGTAGAGATGTGGGTGCTGGTCTCTTCTCACAAGTGACAACTGATAGCACAAGGGGAGATGGCCTCAAGCTGTTCCAGGGGAAGTTTAGATTAGAAATTAGGAAAAACATCTTCACTGAAAGGTCATCAGGCATTGGAACAGGCTGCCCAGGGAGATGGTTGAATCTGCAATGCTGGGTGTGCTGAGAAGTTGTGTAGATACTGTGATTAAGGACATTGCTTAGTGATGGGCTTGGTGAAGTGAATTAACCGGTTATCTGGAAGGTCTCTTACAACCTAAAGAATTCTATTAATCTATGAATTCAGCGGGCAGAATACTGTGCAGTGACTGCTTTTTAATGTACAGAGCTTCAGATTATTTTCAGCTTTGAAACCATTTTCCAACTAGAAGTATTTCTGTAACATAAAGTGGCAGAGAGCAATTCTGTACTCTGACACATCTGTGGACAAATTATAAGTAATGGATATGAGAAAAAAACACACTTGATTGTGAATTTAAAGCAACCAATGGGTCAGTAAAAAGACAAGAGATGAAAAGCAGAATACCAGGAGGAAGTATTCTAAGATTACGACCCTGGACTTTAGGTGTGCAGACTTTGATCGCTTCAGGGGTCTGCTGGCCAAAGTATCATGCAATGAAGCCCTAGAGGGAAGAGGGGCCCAGGACAGCTGGTCAGTATTCAAGGATCACCTCCTCTGTGTCCAGGAGCAA
>JAOXOE010031409.1:0-11964 GCA_028565055.1 Phoeniculus purpureus
TAGATGATCTTTTGGGGTCCCTTCCAATCCCTAATGATTCTATGATTCTATAATAAATTGATATCAATTTATTTTAGACTGATGGACAGCTTGCCACCGACATGTTTGCTACCTATATAACTCCCAATATTCACTACTCATTCTGAGCGTGGAATGGCACTTTTGCTCCCTAGACGACTCTATCAGTTTTTCAAAACACAAAATCTGATGGAGTTTATGTCTTAAAAGTGCTTTAAAATAATTTAATTTTAACCCAGCAGTCATCTACAAAAATGTTTGTGGAAAGCAGGTAAAAGGTCTATGTGTGAGTAGAAGTAAACTGTATGACACCATAAGATGTAGAGTCCTCTTCCTCCTTTATTTGCTTGTTCTTTGCTGTTCACTACTTTTAGTTGGGTTGGGAAAGCTGCTGTGACCACAGTGTCTTGTCAGTACGTGACGAGTTCAAGCAGCGTCCCTCTGGGCACCTGGCTGGAGCAGGTTCTCTTTGCAGCAGTCCTGACTTCGATGGTGAAGAACTAACTGTTTGGTCGAGGGAGGGGAGATCAGAGCCCAGTGAGGCCAGCTGCCAGCCGCACTAAAATTACTTGTGTAACCACTCCAATATGTGCGGCAGAATTTAGGGACTCCGATATATTCAGGCAGAACAGTTTTACACAAAGCGCCGTTGAAATACGGGCTGGAACAAACTGCCGAAGTCAGCAGTAGAAGCAAATAGTGTAAATCAGTTCAAGGAGGAGTTTTTGAGGAAGGCAGGGGGAAGTGCACGGAGCTACTAACTAGAAGTTCAAGTTTCAGATGATGAAACACAGATTGATTTGTATTTCCGGAGGTTATGAGGGCAGGTCTTCGCGGACCATATAATCCTCTTTGGGCTGTTAAATGCTCTCATGCACTTTTGTGCTGTGTCTCAGCTGCTTTCAGTTTGGAGTGATGCTTTAGCTCTCCCCACACACTCTTACTTGGTCCGTCTCTTTAGATAACGTCTCGCAGAGTGAAATGCCTACCACAGGAACTGTTCCCCAGCATCTCCATGAGCTTCCCTGAAGTCAGCATAGTCGTTTTGTTCCAGTGATGTGATCAAGGACACTTTTCAGCTTATAGGTGTGTGAGTTTGCAAGTACTGTGCTGCTTCCTGGGAAGGACTTCCAGACCTAACACCAGTTACCTCACGGTAAAATCTGTCAGCACTGTCATGCTGGTGTGATTTTGGTTTTTTTTTTTAAATTTTATTTTTGTTGTTTTATTTCATTTATTTTATATTTACTGTAAATGCATCAATATAATTGTGTGTGTAATAGTCCATCTTATGGGTGTGTTCCTGTGTGACTTGGTCTAGGTGATCCTGCTGTGGCAGGGGGATTGGACTGTATGATCTTTCCAGGTCCCTTCCAATTCCTAGTAATTCTATGATTCTATGATCTTTCGAGGTCCCTTCCAATCCCTAATGGTTCTATGATTCTATGATCTTTTGAGGTCCCTTCCAATCCCTAAAGATTCTATGATTCTATGATCTTCCACATGTGTAACCCAATAGCATGGCTCTCTTCCTGGAGTCCTGAACTAACTTCCCTTAAACATACTGGAGTCCTCCTTTTAAAAGGCTTGCGAGAACAGACTGATTCTGCAAGGTAGAGGGGTTCATAAACTTGATATCATGTCAGCATAAGCTGAAATTTTTCTACAGCCCCCTGGATTGGGTCTTGCCTTGAACTGACATTATTTTTAAATGTAATATTTCAGTAGAAACTTTTCACATGTGCAAGTTTCCCTTTCTTTTCCATTTTGGCTTTGATAAGAAAATGCAAATGCATTTTCTTCCTTTGGACCCAAGTAAGAATCTAAGCTACAGATTCTTACTGATACTCTCTGTGCCTTGGTTTTCTTGTATAAAGTAGCATTTCCTTTCACTGCGATTTCTGTTATTACTTCCAGCACCTTCTTCCTCAGCATAACATCAAGAAATACTCTGTTCATATTTTACTGTACCTACTGGTGTAGTAAAAGAGCATAAAATGCCTTTTAATACTTCCCACTTTCTTGCTGCACCTACAACTGTTGGAAGTCAGAAGTGCGGTTTCATAACATTCTTTTGTTTTCATAACAGTAAGAAAATGAACTGTACTTCATAAATGACCAGAGATGTTTCATTCTGACTTCACCAAAATTCATAACCTGTGCCAGCACGATCTCAGTTCCCCACTTCTCCGCTGTGGATGTGTTGGTATTGTGTTTAAAGCCCAGCAGGGCCAGTAGCAGGACTGGCCTTACAGAAACACAGCAGGCAGATGATTGGATCCCATTTCCCACAGGTTTCTAAGGCTGCAACAGAAAATGTCTTGTAACTCTATTAGGAAAGACCTATAGTGATCAATAGAAGCAACAAGGCCACACAAGTATGTCTCAGAGCACAATGAAAATTGCACATCCCATGGTACTCAGGGGACTTAATATTTTTCAGTGATTTTCTCATCCCGTCTCTTGCCCTTGTTTACAGAGCAGTTCTTTGGTCTCATGCAGCTTTATTGGGAGATGTAACTGGACTTGTTTATTATCATAGTTTACTAAAAAAATCAGTTCTGTACATTTCCTAAGGTTTTAGGTAACATTGTTTGTTTTGTTTGTTTGTTTTTAATTCTTTAGAATCAGAGAGGTAGGGATCAGCCTCTCCTCCTAAGGAAGATGCTCTAGCCCCGTGATGATCTAAGAGGTTCTGTGCTGGACTTACTCCAGTAGCTCCTTGTCCCTGTTGAACTGGGAAACCCAGAAGTGGATGCAGTATTTCAGTTTCGTAAAGATTGATTTATATTTTGAAGTAGCATTCTGCAACTTCAAAGAGAGAATGTCTGCGCTGGTAACAACAGAGGACAGCAGTCCCTTACCAATCTCTTGTTTGAGACAAGATGGCCAAGGTCACAAATTAAGGTTGTGTTTTCTCTTGTGCTGACTGATGGTGGACCTACAGATTAAACGTAGTGAATCGGGGCCACAAGCTGACAGATCACTTCTCCAGATCCTGCCCAGGGAGGTGGTGGAGTCGCCGTCCCTGGAGCTGTTCAAGGCAGGATTGGACGTGGCACTTGGTGCCATGGTCTAGCCTTGAGCTCTGTGGACTTGATGATCTATGAGGTCTCTTCCAACCTTGGTGATACTGTGTGATACAGGTGTTCTGAGCTGGGTTCATCTGATATGACACTGGTATTTACCTACAAGCACCTGACCAGATCAGCACTTTTGTGCCTTCAGTTAATATGGTCTCC
This sequence comes from Phoeniculus purpureus, assembly GCA_028565055.1. Lineage (NCBI taxonomy): Eukaryota > Metazoa > Chordata > Aves > Bucerotiformes > Phoeniculidae > Phoeniculus > Phoeniculus purpureus. The sequence continues at coordinate 3,261 of JAOXOE010031409.1, forward strand.
ATCTGATTATTAGAGAAAGAACTGGATCCCCCTTGGGGTTGGCAGGAGAAAGGGAGGTGATCCATGCTATTTGTTTATGGCTTTTGTACAACTTCTTGTTTTCTATGGACTTACTTTCCCATTTATTTCAGGGCTGGACCCTAATAACTGAGTAGAATAGATGTTCCAAGTTCTATCACGTGGTCATGAGACAGTAACAGGCATTTCCCACCCTCGAATCCTCCTAAGAAGTGAATGTAATGGAATCCTAAGAATGAGGTGCAAAATCATCTGAGGTGTTCTGGGAAGCTGAAGAGACTTCTGCTTTGCTAGGCAGAAATGCCTGCAGCAGGCATGGTGAGCTGCAGCACAGCGGTAGCTACTGTGGGATTCACAGCTACATTCATATACTCGTACCCCACTGAAAACATGTCTTTCAAATATACTTTTTCTTTGCTTGGCTGGGTCAGTCAGTAATGGGAATTCAAAAATTCGATTACATTAGAAAAACTATTACAAATTTTGTGTCATCTGGAACTTTGATTAACTATGGATCGGAAAAAAATAGCTGTCATGGTCTTTCAGAACTGCTTTTCTTCATTTCTTGGTGATCCGAAACCGTCTGGGAATAACCCAAAGATTTAAGCTCTGACGTAGTCTCATGGAAATTAGTTTTGCTTAGATGGACATTTTCTCCACAACTTTCAGAGCTGAGTCTTATTTTAGTGACAATAACGAGACTGCTTGTTCTGTTGGGTGACTCGTTGTGGTTTTCTGTTGTGCAGCCCCTACCTTACCCCACTGAAAACTTGTTTCTCCTTTTTATTGTGAGAACAACAAAACGGTTGCTTTGAGGTGTGCAGGCAGTCTATTACAGACAGTGTACTTAGCTCAGAGCACGTGAAAAAATTACTACTTGACTAGGTTAGCTTTGGGTACCCTCAGGCTCTTTGAGATTAGTTTTAGATTCATATGCTGTGGTCACTCATTGACCAAGCTCTTCCAACCCTTATACATATCCGGTAAAGGCTTATTTCCCTCAGGCATGGTTTTGTTTCAATCATATTTAGCAAAACCATTAAACACACTTGGGGTTTGCACTGAGGAGAGAAATAACTTTGTATGTACACAATTCAGAACAATTTTCTTCTTCAGGAAGAAAAAAACCCCTTAGTTTGGTCAAGTCTCAGTTTGTCAAGATGTAGGTTCCGTCCAACTTCCTCTGCAATTGACTTTGCCCCTGCAAAATACTCCTGCGTTATTCCTCGTAATTCTTTATCGTGTTTTAAAAGTTGATGTGAAGATTCATTATTTGAAAGCAAGCAGAAAACTGTAATACATTTAATGTTTATTTCCAAGTGTGTTTGACAGTTGAACCAGTAAGTGGGATGGGAAGCAATTGGCACATGGTCGGCTTGTTGACTTTTAATAGCCTTTGCTTTAGCAGGCAAATTTTGGTTTTGAAGAGACCCTCGGAACATGAGGTTTTCAGCTTTGGTGTTTGAAGAGAGCTCTCAACACGTAGATGCGCGCACACTGATCTCTCTGCTTAACTTCCTTCATGTGCAAACTCATATTGGCTCCAGTTCAGTGAAACTCAGCGCAGGAAGAGTAAGTGTTCACACACAAAGACTATTTGTAGGACTTGTTACTGGACCCTAAATTTGGAATTGGGAAGTGTTCCCAGATGGCCTATAATGTGAGTATTTTTGGTTCTTAACTGAGAAAAATTCACATTAAAATCAATGAGTTCTCTATTAAATATATCTTGGCCCATGGTTTGTAGAAAATACTCTTCACTTGAACAGTGTAACTTTGAATAGAATAGAAATGCTTGTGAGAAGGAGGTGTTGGGGGTTTTTGGTGTGTTGCTGGTGGGTGTATTTCTTTATGCACAGAATTATTGTTTGTGGGAGAACAGGGGGAATTCTGCATCCTCATACAGTTATCTGTTTTGGGTGGGTGTCTAGGAAAGTATTATCTTCCAAATTATCTGAGAAGTGAATGATGCTTTCCCTTCAAGTTTTATCTTAATTCAAATACAGTGTCTGGCAGGTTTCGCTTAAGAGTTCAGACTCACCACTGCACACTGACTACTCAAACCAGAAATCTGCTTACCCTGGCTGGCTTTTACTTGAACTCTCTTGGATCTCTTTACACGTGGAGGCATGTGTACATATTCACTCCCCACCTTCCCATTCCTTGTTCTGTATGAAGATCACCTGAACTGCTTAAATCTTCTGATTAAATCTTCATTTCTGATAGCAGTGGAATTCCTTAGATTTATATTAAAGATGCTGTGATATCTTATATCTATAGGCTCTTCTGGAGTTGGAGTCAAAGTTTTAACAGGTGTCTTTCTTCAGATATTATCAAAGACGTTCATGTAGAATTGTTTTTCTATAGTCATCCATCTCTGGTTACTGCAGGTATTTATGGTCTTGTGCACTGAGCTGTAAACATGAGGGTAAGATGTATTTTTCTTGCTGTTTCTAGGCACAGGAAGGACAAAAGGGGTCATTAGAGACAGTCAACATAGTTTCACCAAGGGGAAGTCATGCTTGACCAACCTGATAGCTTTTTATGAGGACATAACCAGGTGGATAGATGATGGCAAAGCAGTGGATGTGGTCTATCTTGACTTCGGTAAAGCATTTGACATGGTCCTCCTCGCAGCCAGACTGAGGCAGTGTGGACTGGATGATCAGGTAGTGAGGTGGATCGTGAACTGCCTGTGGGATAGAAGCCAGACACAGGTGGTCAATGGGACAGAGTCTAGTTGGAGGCCTGTATCTAGTGGAGTCCCCCAGAGGTCAGTACTGGCACCAGTCCTATTCAATCTATTAATGAATTACTTGGATGAGGGATCAGAGTGCACTGTCAGCAAGTCGCTGACACCCCAGCAGGCTGTGCTGCCATTCAGCGGGACCTGGACAGGCTGGAGAGCTGGGTGGGTGGAAATCTAATGAACTATAGCAAGTGTAGAATCTTGCATCTGGGCAAGAACAACCCCAGGTATTAGTACAGGTTGGGGACTGACCTGTTGGAGAAAGGGACTTGGGAGTCCTGGTGGACAGCAGGATGACTATGAGCCAGCGATGTGCCTTTGTGTCCAAGAAGGCCAACACGGAAGCAGAGAACCACAGAACATTATGGATTGGAAGGAACCTCGAAAGATCATCTAGTCCATTTTGAGGTGAGGACATGGGCTGGAATATAAGAATTCAGTCCATAAACAGCTGTCTATGAGACCGGTGCTACAGGCAGGGCTTTGGGTTCTTTGGTAATAACTGGTTTTATAAGGCACCAGACTTTATAGGTATCAGTCTACAGTCTTCCTTTTCACACCTTTCTTGATGTTCATCATTAATGCTGAAATTCTGAACTGAAGCTAAACTGTAGACCTAATTTTAGATTAGTGGTATTTAAAATGCCCCTAACCTTTGATATGTCATTAAGCTGACTAGGATTTAATTTGCTCTTATCTGTCTCCTTGACAAATTTAAATGGGGGACTCCTGCTTTAGAAGGTCTCCAAACAGCCCTCTACCTGTATTCCAGAAATGATGCTGGTTTTTATTTCCGCTATATCTGATTGTTTTCTATCTTGTTGAATTAGCATGAAGATTTCAAACATCAAGGCTTCTCTGTTTTAACTTCTTATCTGTCATGTAATGCTCTTCCGGACCAAGCACGGGCTGAACCAGGTTTTAGGAAGCGCCCATTGATTTTGGATGTTCTCCTTACAGAGTAACCAGGTTACTCCTTTGTCAAGGCTTGTTGAGGTGTTGCCTAAGACCACAGTCAGTCTATCTATTCACATAACAAGTACAGTGCAGTGTTAAGACCTCTAATTTTACTCCTCTATTGTTCCTCTCTTCAATTGTGCATCTTGTCATCTTCAGCAATTACAAGTTTTGTATTTCAGCATTGAAAGTGCTAAACTCTCTTTTCTTTAGTATTTCATTAGTGCTTTGTGATTTAATATCTCATTGTATGTAAAAGTCACGGGACATTATAATCTGAAAAGTACTGTGTGAGTTTTATTGTACTGTTTACTTCTCGTCTGCTACGTAGCAGCAGCAATTCCTGTTGATTTTCTGGCAGTGAAAATTAGAGGTGTTTTTCCTTACAGGTGAAATAATTAATGGCTTAGATGAAAATAAATGCAGTGTATATGTGTTCGGTCATGCGGAATATCTGACTTTTAAAATAATATTTTCAGTTTCTGGCAGATAAAAAAAATTCTTTTTATTAGTTTCATCCTTTTAGCTGTAAATTAGCACATTTGGAGTTATTTTCTGGAGTTTCCACAGTACACATGTTTGGCTACAGCAAGCTCTGAAAAAGCCTTCATGCCTGCCTAAAATATTAAATGTGTCAGAGAATTTAAGAAAACTCTCAAGCAAATGTAACGACACAAATGTTCCCTACGTGTGTACATGAAACAAGTAACTTAAAATATCTTCAGGTTTGAATTTCTGAAGGGGGCAAAACTTAGTCCTGCTTAGCAAAGTAATCGGTCAGCTTTGCCTTCTTGCCGCGGTGCTGACTTTGCATCTTCCAAAGGCAGGTAGGTCCTAATGTCCTTCTCTTTTTCCAGCTCCATAGTACAGGATTTATATTGGTGAGTGAAACTTCCTGTTTCCAGTTTGTAAACTGGCAGCATTTCTGCACCACACGATTAGAAAAAGCTTTTTTTGTGTAGATCACTACTCATACGTGATTGGAGTAGATGATCTTTCGAGGTCCCTTCCAATCCCTAATGATTCTATGATTCTAAGCTCCTGGACTTCTCCAGCACCACCTGGAGTCGACAGAGAAAGGAGTTCCTGCAGGGATTAACTGAGAGCACCTATATTCAGTTCCTGTTAAGGAATCATGTAGAAGAGGATCCCTCTCTCCAGTCACTCCAGTCTAGAAAAGAACTGATTGAGCAAGATTGAGCTGGAGCTGGGTAGATTTAGACTGGATGTGAGGAGGAAATTCTTCATGGTGAGAGTGGTGAGAGCCTGGAATGGGTTGCCCAGGGAGGTGGTTGAGGCCAGGTTGGATGAGGCTCTGGCCAGCCTGATCTAGGGTGGGATGTCCCTGCCCATGGCAGGGGTGTTGGAAGTGGATGATCCTGTGGTCCATTCCAATCCCAACTGATTCTATGATTCTATAGTGACTTACAGTGGGGAAGGTACTTTCACCTTAAAGCCTGTGTTGCAGGTGCTTAGGACTTCTAGAAAACAACATGGATGTGTTCTCCTGTGTGACAGGTCTGGGTGATCCTGCTGTGGCAGGGGGATTGGACTGGATGATCTTTCGAGCTCCCTGATGATTCTATGATTCATAGATGCCCAAAGCTGAGCTGTATGAAAGATTTGTCTGTATTTCACGACAGTTAACTTTAAAACTCCTGTTCAGTAAACTTCCCTAGGAAAAAATACTGACCCAAACCTTGTTTAAGACTTAACATGGTGATATTTTATGGGTCAATGTGTTGATTACAGTTCAGGCAGATTTTTTTCCCCCATGTGATTGTGAGAAACAGGAATTCAGTCACACCCACTTCTCAACAGTTTGCACTTCTAGAAATCAACACGGAGAATAAGCCCATGTTATGGGCTAGAATTTTACAGCTCCGTGCGGTTAAAGTGGTTCTGTTTTGCATTTGAGCCAAAACTGTGCTTTGCTAGTGTGGTGAAACATTAGAGAATCCTCCTCAAATTAGTTACAGGAATTGAATGACAGGACAAATTACAAAGGAGGAGGAGGGGGTGAAATACTTTATTTTTAAAATACTCCATAAACCCAAACATGCAGTAAATTAGCAAGTGGCCTCTCACAGTTATTCATAGAAACAGTTTGAAAAAATCCATGGGGTTGGTTTGTTTATTACTTGAATTTCCCAGTGTTTTGTGAGTTTTCCTCAGGCTGCTGTGCATAGACCTCCCTGGGAGAGTCACCAGAAATCTTTGAGGAAACCTTCAGAAATGAATAACCAGTCGTGGAGCAGTGCTGCAGCCAGAATGACAATGCAAGGGAAAGAGCTCAAAGCCAGTCCTTGCTTTTGGAAACTTTCCACTCCAAAGGTCCAGGATCTTGAGCAGTCCATGTGTAGTAGAAAGTTGTAGAGATCCAGGGGTCTGCCCACATCTAGTCCTTGATACTTCAAGAGCTGCAGCTAGAAGTGCACCCCAAACTTCCCGTGTGTTTGCAGCAGGTGGTACTCATTCATGTCTTTGACATGAGGAGCAGTTGTTGTTCAACAATAGCTGTTGATAAACCAGCAGTGCTGTAAGGACATGCATCTGAACTCTGGGTTGGGGGCACGGAGAGCAGCCAGATGCTCCACCCTGGTTTCCATATAGATGTACACTCCTATGTCTGCACAGAAATGATAGCTTCAGTATGTTTACTGGGAGTGGTGAAAAACAGCACTTGCAAATTAAGTGCAACAAGGAACAACAGATTGGAGCTGTATATTTTTTTTAAATGTTGCTTCTAACCACAGTGCAAGTGTTAGAAAGGAGGGGGAAGGTTTTCTTGGAAATATATTGAGTTTTATTGTGGTAAATGCTTCTGGCTCAAAGATATCCTTCGTTTAACCTGGTAATCTGTGTGAAGTGGAAGGGCATGTGCTGGCAGAAGAGAGCAGAGCTGTGAAAAGGATCTATCCTTAGGACCTGTCTATCTTTCTGTTCATAATAAAAGCAAGAGGAAAAAAAAGAAGCAGTGTTATCAGTACACTTCTGCAAGTGAATTAGCTAGCACAGATTTGATAAAGCTTATAAACCCTCTAGAGCAATCGTGACAGTTTGCTGGCTAGGGCTTTGTCTGCTGCCAGTTACTCCTTGCTAGTGGCACTCTTTATTTATGCTTCAGTACCACGTTATCCTCTGGGCTTCAAACAGAAGGGACCTGTCTGTAAGTGTTTTGGTTGTGGTGTTAAAAAATAAGAGTGCAGCAAAACACATGCAACAGTGCCCAGGATCCGTTTCAGCCAGTTTCCCTTCTTGTGGTGTTGCTTCCCCGTGACTGTGCGGTACACACAGACTGTGGCTGAGGTGGTATATGTCTGCCTTCCACTAGAGAGTGTCACAGAGTTATTTGAATGAATGAAAAAATCCTAATGGATTCATTATCTGCTTTATTGTAGGTAAAATTCAAAGTTGTGTGACATCGAGAACAGGAGATCTGTGTTCCTGCCTACGAGTTTTCCATTTCCTCCACTGTCCTTTACTGTGCAGCTGAAAATGAGCACAGTGAAGCTGGTAGCCATCATTTAATACACACAAGGCTTTTTAATCCATATTGTGGTAAATATAGAATCTGATACTTTTATTTTAAACTCAAATTAAATGCATACTTCAAGATGCTGGCAGAATTCTGGGGTCAGTTATCCTATGCACGTTGCTAGCGCGAGGCAGCGGTAAATAGAGCCTGGAATTTGCATCAGCCTGTGTAAAATACTACATGTGGGAATCTTGGAGACAGTAAGTTGCAGTCCATTAGGAAAGTCTCGTATCTGGACTAAAGATGTGTGAGCGTGAGTAAAGGAATTGAAAAATGGTGTTAAGGAGTAAGAAATTCTCCAAAGGGAAGTCTGGACAAGAAGCTAGAGTAATAGCATTAGATGGCAAGTGTAAAGAGAAAAGAAATAACTTAAAAGTGAGGACTTTTAAGTCTTCACTGATATATACGTATATGAAAAAAAATGAGTATAGGCATAAAATAATTCCTTTAACCCCCAAAATGTTATATGGGAATTCAAACACAGAATACATTGGTTTTCAGGTGTGTACTGTCGTTGAATACCTCCCACTCCTTCTCCTACAACAAGAATTACCTGTGAAGATACTGTATTTAAAAAAATAAAGAGGTAAATTGTATGCTGACCACTCTATTGCTTAAAACGGGGTTTAATCCTCAAGGTTAAGTTATTTGAACTCTTCTGTCCCTGAAATCCAGCAAACTGCAAGTCTGATGTTTTCTGATCTCTCTTTTCTTTCAGGTTTATTGTTCATGGCCGACACCTTTGTGCAGGATACGCTGTTTTCCCTCCGCTTTAATGAATGCGATACCCCTGGTGACACCAGCTGAGAATCCATCCTTTGACCCCTCTAACAAAACCTCAGCAGTCCTACTTTTACTCCCAGATGATCTCCAGATCATAGGAAGACTTTTAAGAAGTGGAAAACTTAGAAGCAGGGATAGTTTGGCTCAGGAGCTGAACATCCTTACCTTTGCCTTGAGAAGGCACAGGGCCACAGGGGTGTATCGGGGGCCTGAGCATCCCTTGGTGATACTGGTAGTCATTAGGAGACTACAACTGAATCTCTGAATGCAGAGGGATAAAAAGGGACTTAAGACAAAGCAAGCAGTGTAGTGAGAGCAATTCTGTTGGATCCTACTTCTGTGAGGTGAGCAGGAATTACAGAATTATAGAATCGTTGGAAGGGACCTCGAAAGATCATCCAGTCGGTTCCACCTGCCACAGCAGGATCACCTAGACCAAGTCACACAGGAACAAATCTGAGCAGGTCTTATCTTCAGTGAAGGAGACTCCACAAACCCCCTGGGCAGCCCCTTCCAGTGCTCTAACACCCTCACCATGAAGAAGTTCCTTCTCATATATATATATGGAACCTCCTATGTTCCAGCTCACATCCGTTGCCTCTCATCCTATCACCAGATGACACCGAGAAGAGCCTGGCTCCATCCTCCTGACACCCACC
>JAOXOE010031410.1:0-11964 GCA_028565055.1 Phoeniculus purpureus
CCAGATCCCTAAGCGTCACGTCCACTCGTTCCTTAAACACCTCCAGGGATGGTGACACCACCACCTCCCTGGGCAATACTAAAGACAACATCATTCCCGTGAGAGTCAATTTACTACAACAAAACCAGAGAGCACCAGTGGTTTGAAGGCTTTTTTAATGTTTTGATATGTCAATGTTATCTGGAAAGGTTCTTTGCTTCTTGCATTTGACCAAGAGTCTGGTCCCCAACATTTGGTTCATGACAAGATTTGGTCCCCAACATTTGGTTCAAGACAAGATTTGGTCCCCAACATTTGGTTCAAGACAAGATTTTGTCCCCAACATTTGGTTCAAGACAAGATTTGGTCCCCAACATTTGGTTCAAGACAAGATTTGGTCCCCAACATTTGGTTCAAGAAAAAAATTCCCATTAACTTACAGACACTGCTGTTAATAAACCATTTGATGGTTCAAATATATTCCAAAACAAGGCACAACTTACAGTCTTGACTAGGAACGGACTCACGCTTATGTTGAGACGCGTCTCATTCATAAAAACCTTATAGGAAGTGAGTTGTCTACAATGTGGAGTAATTGAATTGTAAATCTCAACTGGTTTTGTTCTGTATTTTCACTGTGATATTAAAGAAACAGGTTGAGCAACAGGTTGATCAACCTGATCTAGCAGGAGTTGAAATGAGATGGTCTTTAGGGTCAAGCCAAAAATTCTGTGAGTCTACAAAGCATTTTGTTAAAGATCTATTGGATGGCTGCTACTATGGCTTATGGGTTGGTTGGTTGGTTGGTTGAGATCTTTTTTGAGGAGAAACTGTTTTCCAGGCACTACAAAACGTCTTTATTCTACCCCACAACTACTCTGCAAAGCGTATTTGAAAAAATAAACAAGTATCAAAGAAAAAAACTTGGAAACATTTAAATTTCTCTGAATCGAGATAAAAGGAAAACACATCTAGAAAAACATCGTCAAGCAACGCATCTCACAGAGCTGAAAGTCAAGCTGTTCACAAACTGCCACCACCTTTTACATTTCATCCTGCTTTCAGGATCTCGGAAAATTGTCTTCTTTGAGGAACTCAGATTACATAAAGAATCCGCAACAACTAACCTGCAGAAGCTGAGCCCAAGAGTAGAACCCAAATGCCACAACTACACCCAAATCTCTACGTAACTACAGTAACTCCACAGTTACTTCAAAACTTGACTTAAAACCCAGTACATTTTATGAGTTAAATACATCTGGCCTTACCACTGTGTCTTCATCTTCGAAAACCCTCAGCAAACCTCCTCCACTCTTTCAATCCTTCAAGAAGTACTTTTGTACCTTCTTGCTTATAAAATATCTCCATTGAGTCTTTTTCCAGGTTGGGATTAAAGGTGACTTGAGCCCAAACTTAGAAAGGCAAGCATGAAGCGATACGTACTCAGAACACTCATCCTCCAAAACTCTGGGGGGTTCAAGGAACTGGGCTGATGGAAACCTTCTGAATTTCAACCAAAAATCCTGCAAAGGGTTGCACCTGGGGTGGAGTAACGCAACGACACGAGCTGGTGCTGACTGGGAAGCAGATCTGGGATCCAGGGATCCTTGTGGACAATTACTTAAATGTGAGACACCAGTGAGCCCTTGCAGCAGAGAAGTCCAAGAGCATCCTGGGTTCTATCAGCAAGATTATACGCACTGTGCATGGAACAGTAACGTTTTGGTCCTGTTCAGCACCTAGATCATAGAATCATAAGGGATTGGAAGGGACCTCGGAAGATCATCTAGTCCAATCCCCCTGAAACCACACTTGGAGTACTGTTGAGTTTTTGGCTCACCATTACCAGACGTGGACATACTAGAACCTGTGTAGCAGAGCTGCATCAAGGTGCTCAGGGGCTGCATTTGAGTATCTCTCATGCTGTACAGATCATTTGAGTAACTTACTGAAGCAGTAAGTTCAGCCTTAAAGCAAGTTGCTAATGGGAGATGTGATTGCTGTCTACAGCTATCTGATCACAGGATGCAGAGGAGACATCCAGACTCTTGTCAGAGCTGCACATTCACAGGACGAAAGGCAACGTGACACAAGTCAAACACGTTCAAGACAGGCTGTTGAATCTCCATTTTTGGAGGTGTTCAAGATGCAGTGAAAGAAGGTCCTGAAGAAACGGATCTGATTAGATTTGCTTCAAGTTAGAGGTTCATCTAGATGATTCTCCAGAGGATTCCTCTAACCTGAATTACCCTCTTAGAGCCAGAAGTCTCTGCTGAATGTCTCTACAATGAATTTCCTGGTCTCTTGAGCCCAAGCACTACAAGTTTCTGTGGAGGATTTCTGCAGTTTAATTACACGCTGTGTAGAGAACTGCTTTATTTTCGTTTGCCTTGAGGCTGGAGTCCAGTAGATTCATCTGATACCTTTCTCTTTTTATACCAGAAGAAAGAGGAAACTATATCATCCGCCCTCTCCTTCTCACTCATTATTATATAGACCTTATAATCTTTGCTATCTTCTCTACACAAAGAGGTTTAGCCTACATATCTGTTCCCCCTATGGAAGCTGTTCCATGTATTTGATCATTTGAGGGAGAGGAGAGGGAGAGGGAGAGGGAGAGGGAGAGGGAGAGAAGAGAAGAGAAGAGAAGAGAAGAGAAGAGAAGAGAAGAGAAGGAGAGAGGAGGGAGAGGAGAGGATAAGGAGACGAGAGGAGAGGAGGGGAGAGGGAGACAAGAAGAGAGGAGAGGAGAGGAGAGGAGAGGAGAGGAGAGGGAGAGGGAGAGGGAGAGGAGAGGAGAGGAGAGGAGAGGAGAGGAGAGGAGAGGAGAGGAGAGGAGAGGAGAGGAGAGGATGCTGACTCTGAGCAACAAATTATTTACTCTTCATTGTTTATACCTAGCTGTCTGGTGTTCAAGTACCTGTTTGTACACCAGAGAGAACACAAAAATCTTACATTTTTCATTATTTAATTGACCAAAGACTCAACATATGTCACTTTTTGTATGCATCAAATTTCTGCCTCAAAACTTGTATCAGAGCATTGGAACCTTCATAGTACTAGTAGTACCATCATCTCCTTTTTTTAATCTACTTGGCTTCCTCCTACACACCACATTTTTTTTTTCTTTTATTGGATCTGACACAGAAACGTATCTGAACTATTGATTTTGCAGAGTATGCCAGTTCAGTATTTCAAGGTTACCCATAGCAGCATCTATTGGTTTATCTGCCTACTTTTTTCTCTAATTTGTCCTCCTTTCTCTAAGAAAATCATGTCTGTTCTAAAAAACAGCCATGCTGGCATACTGCAAATTAGAATTTTACTAATAATAAAACCAATTGTCATGACTGAGAGAGAAAACGTGGAAAGAGAAATTAAAACTATTTGAACACTGTAAAGAGAGTCATAGAGAGGCAGTATCTTTCAGAAATAAAAAGTGTCCAAATGGACTAGGTCTGCAGTAAAGTAAAAGTTAAGGCAACTAGTGTTTTACAGCGTTAAAGGCCTAACATTTCCTCTCTTTCAGCTTTTGTGACATCAGTGTTTCGTTTTCTTTCAGCTACTAAAGAAATGCTACTAAATGCTGCAGCATTTGCAGCTTCATGTCCTCTAGTCATATTCACACCTAAATGACAATGTCAGACTTTATACTTTCCTTCATTTCTTCTTCACAGTCCAGAGTAGTCTTACCACAGATCTTCGGAGGAGAAAGGATGTTTCCACCCTTTGCCTTCCAGTTTGACCTTGGGTTACCAAGACAGCGTACTGCAGACATACTTAATCCCAGCAGAACCATCTGGCAGTTTTCTTTCATCTTATTTTTATTTTAAGCATTAAAGAATATATTCCTATGGTCTCTGAGCTTAATACAGCGTGTAGGGGAAACAACATGAACTGCCAATAGTCTAAAGGCTACCAGGGAAAAGAGAAAGGAATGTGTTTTAGGTTGGTGAAGTCTAACATATAACAAGCAGAAACCTATGTCCTGTTTGGTGGAGCAAATGACTTCTGGGGTAGGATATATTGAACAAATACTGCCTACCAATTTCCCTGCACAATCCATAACTCAAGGCTTTGCCACAAGTGCAAGCTGAGCAAGCTGACATGAAGAAGGCTGAGTGGCCCCTTGGGTAAGAGGAGTTGATTGATTTTCTTCTGGTTACAGACCTGCTACATACATATTATTTTTGCACTATGTATTTGTAGAGTTTTCTATGCATTAGCTATCTTGTTTGACATATAATTTATTATACTATAAAAATGTGGGTGAGGAAAACCCCTCAAAACTCAACTTGAGACACAAGAATGTAATTACTCCTTTTCTTCTTTCAACAGACAGTTATTCACTACTATCTCCTCCGGTAAAATGGGGCTTGGCCATTTCTGCTTATCACCCAGCTCATATGAAATTCCTCTCCTGCTCTGGAATGCACTGAAGTAAATATGCGTACATATACTGCGTTGGAAGCACAAGTGATTAATAATAACATATTTAGGAAAAAAGATAATTACATCTAAACATTGTGTTAACTTAATTATATTTGCTTAGTGACAGATACACATGTTTAGACTGCTCAGTTAAGCGCTTGAAGAACCTGCCTTATCCTCTGGGGCAGCTAGTCAGACAACAGGCATGTTGCAGAGATAGGAGAGCAAAATCATTGACTAAACCAAAGATGTATAGTACAGTATAACAAGTAGCTGCACTTCCTTTACTCAGTCAAATGTGGACATCCAGATCTTTTCAAGAATGCTGAGATCACACCAATACTGTCATCTGCTGATATAAGAGCAAGTGAAATGAAACGTACTTTTCTGACTAAGATTTATCTCCTACATAGCAGTTAAATTTATTAACTACCCAACACTGAATTCCATAAATATGCATAGACCAGATAGCTAATCAAACTCCAGACAGAACTAAACCTTGAGATTCATTGCAGTGTAAATGTGAATCCATATATCTGGAACACTTGTAGATTCCTTATTTTATTCTCCAAGCCAAGGATTTAATCTCAGAACTATTTGTCCCTTGCACCGAAAATCAGCAAGTGGTTCCATCAAATGTAATTTCCAGATGAAATCCTGATAACCTTGAGAAAAATAAAATGCATGCAATGGACACAAGAAGCACGGCTTCTCATTTAATTTTGATCTTTTACCAAATCATAGCAGATACTGACTCTGCAGCTCAGGGAACAGGAAATCGGTGGCAACGATGTTTAGCACAGCGTAAGGAAAATTTCTTTAATCACTGAAACAACAATCCTGGAATAGGTGTGATAACAAGGAAGAATGATTGCCTGCCTGTATTAGCTTCTACTTTTCAATATCTGCTTTTTCTTTCTATACTTGTCTTGACTGAGAAACCAAAATGATAACAAATTTCTTAACTGCTCACACCTTTTCCTCTACAACGTCTGCTTTTATAACCAAACTCTTGCTCTTACATTTGCAATACTGTATGACCTCACCTAGTAATTTTGTCCCAAAAAAGTGTTTTAAAATAGACACTATCACAATTATTGAAATGAAAACTGCAATTAGAGAATCAAACATAGGTGCAGCTTGCATACATTCAAGTAGCTGAAAACACAGAGACTGTTTTTATTACCCTCACATTATTTTTGAAGTGGTCATAAAAAATTTCATAATAAAAACCTTGTCATTTAGGTTACTGTGAAGAGGACAATCAAATTTGACAAGCTAACATAATGCAAATTCATAAAATTTAATCTAATTCAGTTCATTGAATTATCTTATTTTTAAATGTGTAAAAACTGACCTAAAGCTCAGCCTTTGTTTGTGAAACAGTTTTAGCTGTCACCAGACTGAAATAACATGCAGAGATTTATTTAGTTAGTTTTTTTGTTTATTTATTAAATGGTCTGAAAAGTTTACTTGACAGAAAGATTAAGGTTTTAGCTCAGTTGACAGTTCAAGTAATTTTCTCTGTTAGTATGTTTATTAAAAATACATTCATTAGAATTGTAAATTCTGAAGCAAAATAGTTCCAACACTTGAAATAAAGTAAAAGTATTAGATGTATCTAACTTTTTAAAAAGTAAAACTAGAATCTACATTATTTCAGTTGTTCCTTTTAGGAGTCACTCCAGTTTATATAACATCATTTCACAGTGTAGTGCTTTAATGGGTAAGAGTAAAATAAAAGAATTTAAATTTAAAATATAAAGATTTCTTGTGTCTGGTTTTCTTTATATCAACAATCCTTCATTAAACCAGTAAAAATTAGTTCCTTTCTTTCAAACTCTCTTGGCCTCATGAAATATGAAGAATCCTTTATCTCATGTTCTTAGTTTGGCTTTATTTTTTTGCAATCTTGCTCATCTAAAGCATTTTCTAGTGTACTGCTAAATAGCGGTAAAATTTTCTAGGGTTCTGAAGCTTGAAGCACTTCTGACAACAGCTTGCTGCAATATTAAGGAAGTTGTGAAGGAATTCTTACTGAGTTTAGGTTGGTATGTCTGTGACAAATGGGAGTGTTCTGGATTTGCTCTACCAGATCAGGTCCAGTCCATACCAAAAAATACCCACTTACAGCCCTTAGCATCAAGTGATGTTGTAGTAATAGGGCCTGGGGGAACTGAGATGAATGGGATTATTTGGTAGTAACATTGTGGATTAGAGAAGTCAAATTATTACCTAGTGTAAATTGTATTTAAACTCTCCATTTTTATCAGTAATCCCTTATGGCAACTGAAATAGTGTACTTCTGAGATCGCTTGTAACCCTTACAATGAAACACTAATTTCTGTATCAGTCACACCAACAAAAATGCAACTTTGAGCACACTGGCATGTAGACATCATTTCATTTGCTCCAAACTAGTTTTTATAATAACAGATACAATTTCACAAAATAATTTCTACATATAGCTTTTTGTCATGAACTTCCATCAATTCAGCCAGACACTACTTCTCTAGATCTATAATAAAACATGAATCATTTGTAAAGATATTAATGCATGATTTCAAATAAATAGCATGGAATTCTGGCACATACTTCCTAAGGCTTGAATGAGCAAGTGAAGATACCCGCCTTGTAGGATATAATGTATCTTACTAAGAAAATAACATGAGGATCCTCCACATAAATGACTGCTCTGTTATCTCCAAATACTGCTGTAAACTCTGTTCTTAAGATGATTTTAACTTTTTCTACAAGGATTCTTTCTATTTGAAACAGTTATCAAGTCCCAGTGAAGGGAAGGTAGATAGTATCCTCCCTGGTACAGAAGTAGATTTCAGCTTTTTCGAGATAAGCCTACGCAAACCGTTCCTTTTAGATAAGTATCTGCAGAATCAATACATAAACACAAAAATATGCTGAAGCCTGCATCAAGCATACTGAGCATTACAATTGCAGATAATGAAACAAAATGGCATATGCTTGGCAACACGCATTCGCAATACTCATCATAGTTCTGCCTTGGAATTCACTCTCCTGTGTTCTTCTTCCAATAGCTGAGTAGCTGCTCTTCACACAAGTGCAGTAACATATGAATCTAAGTACTCTTGAAGGTTACACTGAAGGTCATAACCTTATTGCATAAAATTTACTGCTTTTTCTGGATGTAAACAGTATAAAACAGCTATGTACCTTCTTGGTTATTGTATTTACAAACTTACTTGGATTCTAATACTGTAATTTGTACTGAAATGTGGATTAAATTTTGGTTCACTTATAAAGCATTCAAGTCACAAGCTGTGCAAAGTAAAAATTCTATGTTTTTGGAACACACTAAAAGCTTACATGTTTCTGGTTTAGTTTTTGATGCCTTTTAAATTTTCTTTTCTTTAAATTTTCAACAAGTTTTATACACTACATACTCGTGGAACCACATGAATAACAAAAAAAAAACTGGTTTGCTCTTGGCATTCAGAAAACATTAGCCACATTAGTAGATGCATGGGGTTAAGATATTTTTTTACTTCACCAGGCACTCACTAATCCTATTTTACATTTATGTTTATGTATTTTTTTTCTATTTTGAAAGCAGAAACTATAATTATGGCCCTATTTTAAAGAGGAAAAATGCAATTACTTCTTGCCATAATAAAATAAAGATGTTTTTAAGCTAAACATCTTAAGAATTTAAAAGCCATTACAAGAATGATTGTAGCAAACATTAATATGGAGAATGGAGAATAACTTATATGAACCTGTAACTGAAAACTTGACTGTTCAGTAAAGTCAAGAAAGCAGTAAAAGAAAGTTTTTAAATACAAACTAAAGATGCCTGTACTGTACAAGTATTGAGAAAAACAGTGTATGGAAAGCAGTAGCAGAGGAAAGAGATGGAGGAAAAAATATCTGTGCTAGAATTCTAAAAATTGTACCATACAGACATCTACTATTTGTCTAAATTGGTTTTAAAAATTTGTAAGAGTACGAGTTAGTTGTTGATAGCTGTGACACTAAGGTAAACACAGAATAATTTAAAAATACGTTAACAATTAAAAGTGATAATTTTGATTACTCAGTCCATCTGTTCATCAGAAAAAGAATGTACCACGTTGTTATTATGCTATTTTACCTATACAAGCTTTGATTACTGTAAAATGTGAAACTTTTACAATGTCTGTCAGGCATTTCACAGACCAAGAGGCAAATTGTCTCATTTTTTGTTTGTGATATAATTTTACTATTCTTTGATTGTGGTCAGGTTTTCAAAAACACCTTTTTACAGCAACTGTTGAAAAATCTATTTAGTATATAAGCAGCTAAATCAGGAAGAACTGGATTTGTGAAGCACTGCTCTATTCTACTAAGAAGACTTGCACTAGTCAAGAATGGAACTGTGGTTATAAAGACAAGATAAAGACAATTACAAAAATTTATTAACACAGAGGTAAAAAGTATTCACTAGCAATTTTACCCCTGAATGCATGAAAACTCTCACATTGTGATGACAGCTTTTCTACTGACATTTCTCTTTTTTCATCATTTTTATTTGATTACAAAGTAAGAGGATGGGGGGCAGGGGGATGGAGAGAGAGATAACTAGGCATGTGCTTTAAAATATCTTTACTTGAAAAGAACCTACTACAAAAAGAAAAATCCACAAAAGTTATTTAGATATCTAATTGTATGGGTGTAAGAATGTGATATTAGGAAACTATTTGGAAAGCATTTTCAAAAAGTTCAAACAAACCAGACTAGGATCAATGGATCAATAGGTCATTGCTTTTCCATATTGCTGAAAATGATACCACTTTGTGACAAGCCTTTCTTCGATTGTTGTTGTTTTAATGTGTCATAAATGACAAATCATGCAGATAGGTGTGAATTGCTTGGAAATAAGAGGCAGTTCACTGTTTTCACAGATAATGTGCATTTTATTTCTACATATACTTAAGGAACTACTAATTTTTTTTTCCTACGGTGGTCTACAGAATTGCTGGGGTTTTATCAGTCATTTGCAGTTCTGAATTGTCAAGTTATGGGAAAAATATTATATTTTACAGGGATTAGGGTATTCAATGATAATAATGTAAATTCTAAGAGCAATAGATCAGTCTTTGTCTTTCTCTGCATTCTTAAATGTTGAATACCTCATAGTCACCAGAGAAATACAAACTGCTAACACTTAATGGGAATAGGCACCAGCATAGAAAAAGTTCTTTCTCACAGCTCTTCGTCAAAATCATCATATGAAAAATAGAGGAACATAACTTTTCCAGTGATTGTTTAAACATAGACTACTATACTAATTACACTAAGCTTAAAGAATATGGATATAATGTAAAACAGAATTTAGAGAACTGAGTGGTATCTCCACTTTCTCTGTAATAATCTAAATTAAACATCTGTGCAAGTGGATCTTTCTCACGGCTCATTAAGTCTGAATCACCTATCCTTCTATGAACAAGAACAGCTATCTGTTGGTAACAGTGCAAGTCAGCTTACTGGTGGCTGACAATCATGATCACTATAGCAATTATTTAAAAATCAAATTCTGAAGCATTTAGTGCACATCACCATATAACCAGGATCATACTGTTTACTGATATAATGGTCTTAGATAGTTTTATAGAGGAAAAGAGGCAACCATTTTTTTTTCTCTTGATTCTGTGGCTGTTTGGAGTGGGTTGCAGACAGCTCCGAATTTAAAAGTTTATAGCTGTGCCTTTGGAGTGGATCCAAAACTTTGAGGAAATTGAGGCACTAGAGAAGTGAGCCTGACAAAACTTCGTATTTTTTCTAATATTTCACTAAACCACTAACAGCTACTAACCAATAATAACATATAGAAGTTTGCTGGTGTAGGCAAGAGACCCTATAAAAAGGAGTTTGTTGAACATTGAAGATGATGGAAAATGGTTAAATAAATTGCTAAATGGTTGAAGTTTAACAGAATGGATAAGATCCGTAATTAAATTGGCTTGTGAGGGCATAGGCGCAATTATAGGTATATCGGGTTTTATACAATGTGTTCAGCATTTCATTGACAGGTCTGTGAAAACTGCATTTGTTACAGATGCTGCTCCAGGCCTGAGACATCATAGCTAAGGAATGCTACGAGCTAGTGAAGAACTGGGTGCTACGGAGGCGAAATAACTGAGAAGACCAGAAGAGACAAGGATGGGGCACCTGGATGTAGGAGAAGGGAAATTTTGCCTGCTTGCCAACTGGGCTAGGAGATACTGAAAGACCGTATTGAGAAGTTACGAGTAAATGATGGTCTGGATTGGCTTACAAAGCTGTTTCAGGAATGGGGGTTGTCAAGATGGTTATTATCCATGGTAAAAACTGTATGAATTATTTTATTTGTTGTATTATGTTTCTTGATT
Organism: Phoeniculus purpureus; assembly: GCA_028565055.1. Taxonomy (NCBI): domain Eukaryota; kingdom Metazoa; phylum Chordata; class Aves; order Bucerotiformes; family Phoeniculidae; genus Phoeniculus; species Phoeniculus purpureus. Next base: position 10,797 of record JAOXOE010031410.1, read on the forward strand.
GTCATACCATGTATTTTGAAAAAGGTGACAAGAATGATTGATTCAGCTATGAAGAAAGTCTGGATGGTTCAAGAAGAAAAAGGGGGCATTGTGGGAATGTATTTAGAAGAACAGGGACAGGTGGCCCATCCAGACAAGGGATATTAAAGGTTTTGAAGGTCAGCTCAAGGTAAGGAGAGCTGTGGTATTTAAGCAGGATGTTTCAATACTGGCTGTAGGAGGAAGAGAAAGGCACTTAAGCAGGATGGTAAAGTAACATTTAGAGGTCAATTTGGGTGGTTTTAGGTAACCAATCATAGAGTCTGGCCTGCTTGATGCGTGAACAGAGTCTTACCCAACCAGAGAATGCCTGATCTGTGTGTGATCTCATGCTTGGGTAGCCTTTGGAGTACAAAAGGCAGGGTATAACAAGCAATAAACGACTTCTGATGCATCACCATGAGTTGTTCCAACCTTGAACACATCCTGAGAGTTTGGTTGGTTTTCTTTTAACGAGCTTTAGTTAATCATCAGGGAATTTTTAATTGTCAACGATTTTCAGTATTCTCATATTTTCAAGTTTTGCTACAATTTTCCATTTAAAGTAGGTATCAAAGAATCGTAGAAAGATAGTAGCATCTTTCACTAGATCAGGTTGTTCGAAGCCACATTCAGCATGACCTTGAACATTTCCAATGATGTAGTACCCACAACTTCTCTAGTCACTTATTGCAATGTGTCACAGTTACTGTAAAACCTTCATGCTAAAATCCCATCTAAATCTAACATCTTTAGTTTAGAAAGGTTACCACTTGTTCTGTCAACACAGGCCCAACTGAAAAAGTGCCTGTCTGAAGTCCTCATCAAATATATCATAGAATCATAGAATCATAGAATCATTATAGATTAGAAGGGACCTTGACCTTGAAAGATCATCTAGTCCAATCCCCCGGCCACAGCAGGATCACCTAGACCAAGTCACACAGGAAAACATTCATACTGTTTTTTATATGTTAGAATCATATAATCATAGAATCATTAGGGAGCAGAAGGGTCATCGAAAGTTCATCTAGTCCAAACCCCCAGCAATGGGCAGGGAAATCCCACCCTACATCAGGCTGGCCAGAGCCTCATCCAGCCTGGCCTTAAACACCTCCAGGGACGGGGCCCCAACCACCTCCCTGGGCAA
>JAOXOE010031411.1:0-48662 GCA_028565055.1 Phoeniculus purpureus
TGAGGATGCTGTGGGAGACTGTGTCAGATGCTTTACTGAAGTCAAGACAGACCACATCCACTGCTGTGCCATCATCTGTTCATCTGGTTATGCCCTCATAAAAGGCTATCTGGTTGGTGAAGCACGACTGCCCTTCGGTGAAGCCATGCTGACTGTCCCTAATGACCCTCCTGTCCTTGCTGTGCCTAGAGACAGCGTCAGGGATAAATTGTTCCATCACCTTTCCTGGGATGGAGGTGAGGCTGACCAGTCTATAATTACTTGGGTCCTCCTTCTTACCCTTCTTGAAGATTGGAGTGACATTTGCTATCCTCCAGTCTCCAGGCACCTCTCCTGATCCCCAGGACTTATCAAAGGTGATGGAGAGTGGCCTAGCAATGACTTCCACTGTCCCCCTTAGCACTTTCGGGTGCATCTGGTCAGGGCCCATGGATTTATGTACATCCAGTTTGTTCAATTGATTCCTAACCTAGTCCTCATCAATCAGGGCAAACTCCTCTTTTGCCTCAACCTCCTCTAGGGCCTCAGTGGTCTGGGGCTTGATATCAGGACAGCCCCCAGAAGTATAGACAGAGGCAAATAAGGCGTTCAGCATCTTCTCTGTATCCTCTGTCTTCAGAGCACCCACCTCATTCAGCAGGGGGCCTACATTGCCTCCAGTTTTAGTTTTACCTCCAATGTATGTGAAGAAGCCCTTTCTGTTGTCCTTGACCTCTCTTGCAAGGTTTAAGTCCAAGAAGGCCTTGGCTTTCCTAGTTGCGTCCCTATATCCTCTGACTAGAGCCCTCACCTCTCCGCCTGGTGGTAGGCTCTCAAGTAGAACATTGCCTAGAGGCCTGCATTTCTCAGTGGTCCTGTGCTTTGGTTTCCCAACTGTCCCACCTCCAATCCAGTCTGGGAAGGCAACATCAAGCACTTGAACCACATGTGGCAACAGCTTCCTGAGGTTGCTCTGTTTACAGCACATGATGTACAGCTACCTGCCCCTGGCTTGAAGAACCACATGTTGGAAGAAACCTCTGCAGATCATCTAGTCCAACCTCCCTGCTAGTGCAGAACACTCTACAGAAGATCTCACAGGATCAGGGTAGGTTGTTGGGGAGCACCACACTCTCTGAGGAAGGAATCAAGTTGGGCATGATCACATCTTCACTCTGGGTAAAGCAAGATCATCCAGGAGGTGCTACTCTGAAATCTTACAGCACTCGGTCTCCCACCCAGCACAAGCACTGCACTTGTGCCACCATCTGGGACCAACCACAGCCAAGATGTGCTTCTCCAGAGGTCCCACGCATCGCCCAGACCTCAGTTCAGACACAGCTTGGGCAATGAGGGGAATTTGGTTTTCTGTGCTCAATCCTTGCTGGGAACACTATATAGATGCAGCCAGGGCCTTGTGCAAGTAGGGCCACTGCCTGGAGAAGAACTTCGGGAAGTAGCAGCACCCCACCCAGCCCTACTGCCTTCCCGGCCAGAACTGAACTGGAAGCACTGGAACGTTTCAATGAGACATTTCAAAAATAAAAAGCCCCAACCCCCTGGAGCTACATGCGACAGCAGCTCCGTGTCTGGGGCCAACCCCCCATCAGCCCTCCCGCCTGTTCCTCATCCATATGCATCGTGGCAAGCCAGCGCCAGCTAAATGTCAGTGGTGCCAGCAGTGTGCACAGCCGGAGGGGACCCTCGCTCTGCAGGACAAAAGAAGGCAATTTGGGGTACACTAGGCACAGACAAGCTGGGTACAGGAAGGAGAAGGGCTCACCTCACATATGGACATGGCCATGGGCACCAAGCTGCTTCAGGGGGGCTGGTGAGGCTGAAGCATGTGTCAGGCAAAGGGCTGTCTGCAGTCCCATTGGTGCCTGGATGGTCACTGTGCTCCCACCCCAGCACTGTTGCTCCTACCACCACCACTTCTTCCACTCACATAGAAGCATCGCCATCCTTCATCCCCTGAATATGTTTCACAACTCTGGTGGGGACCACAAAAGCGTGCCTGAAGGTCACAACCATTTTGAGCCAAACCCTGCAAGAGTATCCTGGCTGAGGAAGGGTCTTCAACAACATCCTCCATCCCCAGTGAGACCTGGGCCACCCTCCTGCAGAAAACACACAACTGTGTTTTGATGGCCAACCCCCAAGGAGTATCAATTGCCTTCTTTTGTGGCTCTGGGAGACAAAGTACAGCATCAAGTGGGACCTGTCTCCTCCATCATCGAGGAGGACAGTGTCACATTCTCCAGTCCTGGGTGAGGGACATCAAAACTCCCATCTCTGTACCAGGCAAGCCACAGGGAGCAGGGGACACAGGATGGGCAGCTTCCTGTTCAAGCTGAAGCAAGATGCTCCTGCATGCAGAAGGCAGAACACTGCATCCCAAGCCACAGCACAACAAGACACCAGCATGAAGAGGCCATGACCTCATGAGAAATGGGTCTAGCAGGCACAGCAGCATAAATACGGTGCCAGCCTTTCTTCCCAGAAAGGCTTCCTCTGGGTCCAGCTGCACTTTGAGGGCTCTCTCTACCCCCACATCCCTTGGATCAAGCCTGTCCAGCTCCAGCCCTGGATTCCCTTGAGCCAACCCCAACCCACCCCCAGGCAGGAGCTGCCAATCTCACCACCTCAGCCAGCCGCAACGCCTTGGAATCACACCAGGGTGGCCTGACGGGTGCCTGGCGACACGGCGGGCAGCGCATGTTTTACAATCTATGTGTTGAAGAGCCCTGAGCGCTGGCTGCAGCAGATGTGGAGCGTTCAGCAGATCCCTTCCCTTGGCTGCTTTGCTGCAGGAGGCTGGGAGCAGCCCTAGCCCTTTGCCCCCCGCCTCCCCAGCCCCCAGCAGGCATTTGGCATCCAGCGCCAGTGAGATCCTGGGGCGGGAGTGCTCGTTGCCACAAACATCCGCCCTCGAAGCAGGACGCCTTCTCCCATGGGGCAAACATTAGTGGGACAACTGGAAACGTTCAACTTGATTATAATGCTTTAAGAAAAGGTCACGGTGAAATTTCAGCGCTTTACCTTGAGCTCTGTTTGTTCTCTGCAGGATGAGATGGGAAGAGTCAGCTCGCCCTAGCTCGTGGCAGCCGTGTAACTCTGACTGCATCTCATGAACCACAGCAACCCACCCCCAAGCCCTGGGGACTGGGATAAGTCACCGTGGACACTCTCACAGGGGCTCACACTGGACCACAGCACCATGGCTGGGCCACCACACTGCAGCTGGCCCATGTTTTTCACTCTGGAAGTCATCTGAGCCTCAGCTGATTTCATACTGCATTTGCACTTCTGCTGTTGAAACAGGCCACATACACTCAAAGAGGGTGGAAAGGCAGCCAGCAGTTCCTAGACTGCATCTCCCACAGAGCCGGGAAGGTCTTCCAACACTCCATTTGGCTTAATCTTTTCAGGCTCCTCGAAAGGAGCTGTAGCCAAGAGCACAATGAGGCAGCAGCACTCAAGCAATGCCCAGACTCCGGGTGACCCTCAGCCACCATGTCAGCCCCATCAGCACCTTCTCTTGCTCCTAGAGAGAGAGGGTGAAGCAAAAGCAGCCAGTACTGAAGGGGCTGATACAGTTTTTGCCCGCATGGACAGCAGGACAAGGTCTCAGAACCTTGCTGAGAATCGTTTAGGTTGGAAAAGACCTTCAAGATCATTGAGTCCAACCATTAACCCAACTGTCCCAAGGCTACTGTTAAACTCTATCTGTAAGCTCCAGATCTCCATGACTTTTAAGTGAAGCTCAGAAGCATCCCAGATTCCCCAGTCCCCATACTTACAGTCTGAGGCAATCACTTTAGGACTCACCCAAGCCACGGTGCACAGGGACAACCCATCAAAAGACCCCACAATGAGCACAGAAGCCAGCCACTGCTCTCCAAAATACAGGGGCACCAGATAGGAGCAGTCCAGCACCCCTCGTCCTCTGTGCATTGCAGCAGCAGCTCTGACCTGCAGCAAAGGGTTTGCTATCAGCTGGGTGAGAGGAGAACCAAGGTCAGTTATGTTTGTGGCCAACTGAAGGATGCTCTGCCCCCAGCAACGTTTCTCCTGCAATAATTAAATCTGTCGTCCAACAGTTTGCTGTCGGGGGAGTTCTCAGAAGGTCTCCAAGCAGAGCCAGGAGACGAGTGCTTAGTTGAGATGGAGCCATCTGCCCCCACCAGGCTCTGGAGTATCAGGTCCAGGCCCAGGCGGGTGAAGAGAGGAGGTAAAGCCACCATGAGCTGCCTTCAGCTAGGACACCTCCTCAGGAGAACAGCAGCCAGCAGAAGATTCTTGGGGAAGACCTGAAAACAGCCGGTTCTGGAAAACCTGACTGAAAGCCCCAAGCACCAACTGCTCTCACAGCACCTGGAAGGTGACAACATCTGCTCTGAGGCTGGGGAGGACAGAGGCGACACTTGGGCTTGTCAACAGGGCTGTGGTGAACATGGGAGAACGGCAACCCCTCATCCCCACGGCACTTGCTCTCACTTCTGCAGAGCAGGCAGAGGCACCTGCCTACTGTGGTGGGATGCCGGTATTCCCACCACTCCGGCAGTGCCACTCGCAACAACTCCCAGCTGCTGCCAAAAGGTATTTTTAGCTGCATTATTTATTTGAACACCTGCCTGAGACTTCAAGGCAGAGTACAGAGCCTGAGCAGCAGAGCGAGGGAGGGAGGGGCAGCACCCGGAGATCTGGACTGTTTCCACTGGAAGATTCGAGAGAAGATGACACTGGCACGATGGAGCACGACTCAGGCTACACCAGCGAAGAAGACGGTGTGGCCCAGGATCAAGCACCTCTACCACGGACAGGACCAGTGCTAGGACTAGCTGAGTACCAGCACAGACTGGGAAGATGCTCAGAGAGTGGCAGCATTTGGGGGAATTCAGCTCATTAGCGATCCAAATGCATGTGATATCAAGATGCTCTGCCCCAACGCGGTGTCTCACACCCAGATCTCACTGGTGTATGTAGTTTTTTCCACATAACCCCATTTTAGAGACACAACTTAGCAGAACCACCCTCTTCCAAATTGCCTTTCCTCCACACAAAACCAGCTCCACCACAAAACCACCCTGTTGCCCTGTTTCAGAGAAGCCAGCCCTGGAGAAAAGCATATGAAGCAGGCAGAAAGCAAGAGAAGAAGGGATGCTGTGATGGAGGACACACGTTTCACTCTTCTTGCCCTCAGGGGTCTGTTGGGGGTCCGCTGGGCAATCAAGAGGCACATGGGATGCAAGACAACACCCCCGAGTTGTTTTTGCACATCTTTCTGGCCACCCCATTTACTGTTGTGAATAAAACCTGCCTCCTCCATTCCTTTCTGCTGAAATAATCCCTCTCTCTTCTCTCTGAAATCAGCCAGGAAAAGGAAAGAAAAAAAAGATAAAAAAAGAAAAGAGCATCTAAAAATAAAGGCCAGGCCAGAGTACGTTGCCTCTTGGTTGGGCTCCTGTGCTCACAGATCTGCTTATTTTGGCCTATCTCTCCCCAGCGATAAGGCAGCTAACAGCCCGTTATCAGCCAGTCGGTGAAAATGTGCTCCAGTCTGATTAGGGCTCAGTCTTTGCCAAGGTTATAAACAGCCGTTATCGTTCTCCCAAACAGAATAATCCGGACAGTATCAGCTCAGAAACATATGGGCCACACAGCGAAGATAGCCGCTGACGGACACTTCATTTTAATTGTAACGAGTGGTTAGCAGCAGCCTCCAGACAACAGACACAACTGCCCAATTGGCAGCGGCTTCCCATCTCCTCCTGCATCCCTCCTCCTTCCTTCCCACTCTACGCTGCTTTTCTCAACTCCTCACTGCCCCCCTCCCCTCCACTTTGCAGACCCCTGGGTGAGCTGCTGGGGGAGCCCAGTGCAGACCCCAGTGCAGCATCCCCGCAGATGGAAAAGGGTTGGCACGAGCGTGGCTAGGTCACGCCTGAGGTGCCCATGGCTGGGCTGGCACGAGCACGTAACAAGAGGCCACTGCAACGGTGGGTAGGGACCTGTGCCCACCTCTGTGTGGAGGCTGGAGGCAGAGCCATGGGTGCCCTTAGTGCCTGGGTCCCCTCTCCATGCAGTCCCCCAGCATTTCCTCGCTGCCAGCTCAGCAGCAGGCAGGGAGCGGGAGGAGGGGAGGCAAACCCTCATTTCACATTCTCCCAGTGTCCCTTCTGTGTCATACTTCTTTTTTCCCCCCTCCCTCTTCCCAAAAGGGGTGGTTTAGCTCAGAGAGTCTTAAACACATTTGCATTCCCAAGACAAGCTTAGGCATAAATTCATCTCGGCGCTGGGGTCTTTTTTTTCTGTCTTTTTTCCCCTCCCCATCCTCCTTCATTTCTTCCTTCTTTTCCTCCCTTCTCCTTTTCTCTCCAAACCAGAAATGAATTCAGTGAGAACCCTCATGATTCCAGCACTGTTGTGCTGCATAACGTGAGATTACAGGGGATCCGAGGCAGCGTGGAGTGTTGTTGCTTGGGGTTAGCACTAACCATGCACAGGGATGGATCTTAGCCCTGTTAGCTTCACTAACCTGCTTCTCACTTCCTTTTCCAGCTAGATCCCACAAATCTCCAGCTTCCACAAACTGCATCTGAGCTCCAACCCTGCTGCAGCCAACAAGCCGGAGAAAAAGGGGAAAAGGTCCTCAGGAATGCCCAGCAAGACATGAATGTGGCAGGAGGCAAGCTCAAACCTCAGGAAGACCCAGGACTGCACCTCAAGTCTCAAATAATCTGTATTCCTATCTTGGTGCCAGTGGAGCTGTGATCAGAATATCCAAGGTCTCATAAAAGATTCAGAGCTTATTGACTTCCTTGCCTTCTCCGCCCATTCATGGTGCTCCTGCTCAGCCTCCAAAGCACCCGCTGCCCCTTCTAAATTGCCATTGCAGATGTCAAAGTTGAAAGACACTTCTGTGGCTGTGCTGGACCAGCAGAGGAGGATGGTTCTCCTCCTAAGGCAGGTGATGTGTTGCTCCAGTGGACATCCCCATTCCAGAACAAAGCCCTCTCAGATATCCCCATGGCGACTCTGGCAGCACCAGCCACTGCAGTGGGCACAGGAGCAGATTTATGAGTCATTTCGAGTCACATATTTAGGTGAAATTACCTACAACCTGCAAACAGAAAACTTATAGCAGGGACCTCTGAAGAGCAGGTTTCTTCCCCCCCAGTTTGTGCACAGGATGAGCTCTCTGAGGGCCATCTCCGGCAGCACTGCAGCCTAGTTTTGCTGCATAAGCAGCCCTGAGCAAATGTGCCAAACAGAGAATTCAGTCCCTGCAAATTTATGATCAGTGTTACCCGGCTGCAGCCCTAAGGAGAAGGCAGGGATGGGGGCTTTGAAAAACGTCATCTCACCATCACTCACCGGTTTGAAGCACAAAATATCAGGTGAATGGTGAACGTGGCATAAATCGTGTCATTTACATACTGGAGAGCTTCATACATGAGTTACATCAAGATGCTGATGAACACCATGGACAACCAAGCGTGACACGAGCGCCAGATCCACCTGGGCACCCTTTTCACTGCATTTTCACATCCCCTAAACACCTGAATGCCTGCACTGACACTCTAGGCAAGAAGGCACTGCGAAAAAATCTACGTAAGAATAAAATGATACACAGGACCACAGAGATTCATCTACACACATAAGCTCAATCACACGTGTGCTTGCTTACTTGTTCTCTGTGCTCACAGAGCACCGACATTGCACCTCCCATGAGGCATACCCAGATTTTTATATATATATATGTATATGTACACACACAGAACATACATATATAAATATATCTATGTATAGATATACACACATATCTGCACACAGATAGAGACTACTCATACATACACAAACCATCCAAAACGCTCTCCGCACCCGGCTCGGTGACAGCTCCGATTTTCAGTAATATCATAATATTATTTTTTAGATCAGTTAAGGTATAAAACGTGCGCTCCCTCAGTCTTTAATATTAATAAGTCTTGTAACTAGCGGTTTCTCGTAGCTCCGAATTCTTGAGCACAACTAGAAAGGGCACTTATCCTGAAAAATCTAATAAATTTACAGTTTTATATACTTCCTTCAATTGTAAAAGTCTTGTTCAATAAACTTTAAAATGCCACTATAGAGCAATAACACAGACAGTATAAACCCAGCCCTGGGAAAGCTGTGCAACCAGAAATTGTTCCCCTTTCTGCTACAGCAATAAAGTTTTATATGTTTGAACTGACTGTAAAAAGGTTTGAATGTTGGCAACTGGGGAATAATCTGTCTTCTTTATAGTTATTATCATATTTCCCACAAGACCCTTTGGTCTGTGTCAATCCTTCTCGTCTATGACACCTTTGTACTGTCAGCGAAAGCAAGAATACTTAACTTTTTGTGTGCGTGCGCCACTGTGACTGGAGTTCCCTCACTCTGCTTTCCTTCAGATCGTGGCGTCTGGGAATAAATTACCTGGCACGGGCTGCCATGGAAGCCCTTCATCAAGTCAAAGCTCCACAAGATAAAAATGAAAATAGAAAAATAAAAAGGGATTTGTGAACTGGTTTTCGAGGTGCTGGGGGTAAGGGCAGAAGATGCCAGCTGTCTCCATGGCTCTGCGGGATATTGTGGCTGTGGCCCTGGGGCTGGCACCATCTCCACTGCTGGGGTCTCACCATTGCTCTTTAATGAGAAAGACATTTGGGTTCAAGATTGGCTCCTCCTGCCTCTCTGCCACCATCTGACAGCCAGGGCAGGTCCAGCACCAGCATCCTCAGTTTCAGTGGTTGCAGCCAGATACCTCCTGGATGGAAACATTTTGGGGATTCTCAGTGAATCCCAATGAAACATAGCCCAGATCCCAAAGAAGCAGCAGGCAAATACAAAGAAAACTCCCAAACCCATCCGTTTCCCAAACAGATGATGCTTGAATTGATTGTGATCTTTAACCAGCTGGGACCTCACAAACCAAGGTGAAGATTAATTCTGCCACAAGATCTTCAGCAAGCCTGAACCACGGCACCCTTCATGCAGGGCTAATGTCCAGCTGCTGCAACGGCCACCACGGGGGGCATGTCTGCAGCCCTCAGCCTTCAGCAAGCCTACACCATGTGATCCCTGACCACAGGCCATCTTTCAGGTGGCAAAGACAAGGCTCAGTCAGAGATTGAGATGTCTGAAGAAGCTATGTTAAAGCACGTTTGGAAAATGAAAAATGAGGAGTCACCAGGACCAGATAATACCTGCCTAAGAGTTCTGCAGGGACTCCGAAATAAAATGATTGCATATTTTCATTAGCAGCTCAATCTCTCATTACACTAGAGGACACAAAGTGTCATACCCTATTTTTAAAAAATGGAGTGAGATGAGCCACAGCTTCACTGACTTGTGAGTCTCCTCTCAGCAGCGGCTAAGATGATAAATAGATCGGATAAAGCCTTGAGATGGACATGATACCACCGAGATTAAGTAGCAGTGCCCGTAAGGAAGAAGAAAACGTACCTCGCTGATCTATTACTCAGTGACAGAAGGCATGAAGCACAGCTGAAGTTGGTTGGAGTTCCTCAAAGTTTCATCAGCTGATAGATTTAACTCTTCCCTCAGCAAAGTAAGGGCTAAAGTTTGGTTAAGAAGTGGGACAGGTTTGAGGAGAACACGAGCAACGTGGCTTAGCGAGGACTCTTGAAGGTTGAGATGCTCCTCCAAGGATGTGTGAACAAAGCTCCATGAGCTGGAGATAAGACTGTGGGTAAAAGTCAGCTAGGGTAAACTGCACAGAGAAGTAATTGAATTACTCACACACGGTGACCGTGACAAACTTTGTGCAGTCATGCCGGACATCCAGCCAAGCATGAAGGGAAGGGGCAGTGAGAGCTGCCAGGGCTGCACCATTCCCCACATCCAGGCTGCCCCCAGCCCCAAAGCTTCTCACCACCTGCAAGCCCATCATCCTCGTAACAAAGATGGAGGAAGACTTTTTACCAGGCCTCATCATTACAGGACAAGGGGTGAAGGTAGGTTTACATTAGATATGAGGACAAAATGTTTTATGGCGAGGGATACGAGACACTGGAAGAAGTTGCCCAATGAAGCTCCATCATTAGGGAGTGTTCAAGGCCAGGCTGGATGGGGCACTGAGCAGTCTCATCTCATGAAAGGTGTCCCTGCCCTGGCAGGGGTAGACTACATGATCCTTGAAGATCCAGATGATCTTCTAGATTATATTCTCCAATCCAAACCACCCTATTGTTCTATGGGACCGCAGACAGGAGGCAATGTCACCCATGAGATCCTCTCATGGGGGAACTAAAGAGAGATTTCATGAGGAAGAGGGACGGAAATGAGTACCAAATGCACATTAGCCTTCAAAATACAATGTGATGTTAAGTGCATGACTGGAAAAGCCATCATATGAAGCAGGTAAAAGCCACATCCAGCCTGCCCTTCCCAGTTGTAACCACAGAGCTGGAGAGACACCAACCACCAGGGCTTCTCCACACCCAACCCATCCCTCCAGTCACTAGAAATGAAACTTTGAAACACAAACCAAGCACCATAACCTTGAGGTTTGGGTTCTGGATCCCAGCTTAGCACTTTGTGCAACCAACACAAATGAACACAAAGGCCTTTGGCTTCCCTCCACCTCTGCCACTGATGAAAGAGAAAGGCCAGTCTGATGGCCTTCTCCTGCTCTGCACTAATCACTTCAGCAGCTGAGCCCCCAAGACCTCCCCACTCCCAGAAGGCCCCCAAACCTGAAGCCACCCAAAGCAAGCCACCAGGCTACAGCTTGCTGATGGCTACAAGCCTTTGCTCCTCTCAAGCAGCACAAATCCCTTTGCTAATGAGTGACAAATAAACGTCTTAGCGCTCACCAGGAAGGTGGTCCATCCCAGGTTTGCAGCAAACACTGCTGTGTGAGAGTGGGTCTGCACAGACCTGGGCAGCACTCTCCTCACTCTATGGAGACAACCCAGCATGTCCCATCACACCTTGGCATCCCCATTCTGAACCTGACCAGGTGTCAGGGCCACAGGACCTGTGTGGTCCCTGGAGTGGCGAGGGTTAAGTCCAGGAGGCAAGGCGCATCTCTGTTGCAAGAGTCCATTACCTCCCGCCACATTACCTCATTCATTTCTTACATGCGGCTGGTTTCTTCTCCCATGAGCACCCTCGCCGGCAGACATGGCTAGTGTGGAGTCCCCTCCCTCCCCTGGATTTCTCTATCCATCACATTTAACACTCTGACAGTAACAGTCTATAATGTTTCTATTCTACAAAACCGCTCTGTCAACTCCGGGCTTCCAGAGCAGCAACTGAGGAAAATAAATAACATCAACGCCAGGCCCGACAGTATCACAGCTTGCTTTCTGCTGGGGGTTTATTTTATTTTTCTGGTGGGTTGGTGGTTGGGTTTTTTTGCTTTTGAGGAAGGGAAAGAAAAAAAAAAGGAGAGGGAGAGAGAAAGAGGCAAAAACGTACAGAAAGCAATGGACAGGAGTTTCCTTCCCACCCAAATACAGGGCTGGGAGACCCCTGGGGACAAGCACGGAGCTTCCGATGTACAGGAACAGGGAGCTGACTGCTCACACCTTGTACCCCTACTCCCCAGGGATATGATGGCTATGGTGAGGGGGTAGCAGGGAACTGCAACCTGGCTCTGCCTTGGTCAGCCAAGGGTCAGGGCAGGGTGGGAGGCAGCTGCCTGCACACAAGAGCAGGAACAGGCTGGGCAGCACTTACTGAAGCTGTTTGGGGCAGCAGACACCAGGCAGTGAGGGGGAAGAAGCGCTGCAGCTTTCCGAGATGGAGGATCCAAGCTGTCATCACCCACCAAAACCTCACAGACCCTGCAGCCGCAGCAGCAGGCAAAACCCCATCTGCTCCACACCAGGTCAGAAATCACTAATCCACTTAAATAACCCACTGTGGCTCGGGGCCTCCTGGCGTTTTCCATCTCCTTTCCCTCCCTGAAGGTGGAATCAGGCTGTGGAGTTTGCCTGCTCCTTTCTGCAGCCACACCAGTGACACCAGCAACCACCATGATGGAGGATGAAGGGGAACTGTACATCACTAAATATCACCAGCAAATAATACTAAAGTTTATTATAATAACACAAATAATGATAAAAATATCAGAATAATGATACTAATAAAATAATTAATAGTAATAACACAAACATCTTGAGAAACTGATTGTCCTTTTTGAAAGTGAAAATCAAGCAGAAAACCCTGCCACTTTTCTCAGTATGGTTGCTTTTCCTTGCTAGGTCTAGGTTGGCATTTCATTTTAAGTCACTGCTTTCTGTGTGAGCTGAGACCTGCTCAGGTGCTGCTCCTCATCGGGGGAAAGAAATAATAAAGGAATAAATGAAATACATGCACAGGAACTTTTCCAATCAATCTGAGAGAGACAACATGGTCCTTGACAGCCCTGTGGACTCAGGGGCTTATGGAAGCCGGCAGGGATGCGGCTGCCCGCAGCAGAAAGACAAGGAGGAAACGCGTGTGAGGGCAGGAGGGGATGCTCTGGGGAGTAGGGAACCATCCTCACAGCTTCCCCCCGGTTATTTGCTTCCCCAGTCCCTTTGTGTCAAGCAGCTCAGAAATCAACCTGACACCCTCCAGCCTGACGTTACACAGGGCTATCATTGCCAGCCCCGGATGGGGATGTGCGTGAGGCTATAGCACCCTGCAGCTCATCGACTCCTTCAAGTGAAAAAAATAAAAGAAGAGAAAAGGAAAAAAATAAAAAGAGCAAGCAGCAAACGGCTCCCTCTTTTGTTTACATACCTGCCAAGGGCTGATGCTGGCTGCTGTCAGTCATTTGTATGAGCTGACGGGTTTCTAGCCAAAAGCAACACCAGCAATAGTGAGGCAAGAAATAAAGGGACAGATCCTGCTCCAGAGCCCCACACTACCACCCCAGCTCCCCCAGTGAACTCTGCTCTGGGAGGAAAACACTGCAAACACCCAGGCAGGCTTTGGGTCTGGAAAATGAACAGAGCAATCCGACTCCCTGCAAGGCAGAGCAACCCCTGAGCAAGGCCAGCACACAAAACACGGAGACCTCGGCCAGCAATACACAGTATTTGCGCCTGGATATCTTAGAAACATGGAACGGTTTAGGTTGGAGGGGACCTCACAGAGATGATGCAGTTCCAATCCCCCTGCCATGGGCAGGGACACCTCTCACCACACCAGGTTGCCCAAAGCCCCACCCAACCTGGCCTTGAACACTTCCAGAGACGAAGCAGTCAGCCTCCCTGTGCAACCTGTTCCAGTGCCTCGCCTTCTCTGGGATCCCCTCAGACAAGGGACAGCAGTTCAGCTTTGCTGGCCAGACTGTGACAAAGGTTTCTCACAAAGCCAGGGACGGTGCTAATAGCAATCTGGGCTGCCATCAGGACCAGACTAAAAGATGGTCACTCCAAAAGCAACTACCTTTGCCACAAGCTCCCAGTCCTCTGCTGAGAAAAGCTTCTTTTCCACTCTGAAAATAAACCTCCCACTTGCCAAAAGCAAGAATAAAGCTTCCTGCAGAGGTCTGACAGGATAATATGCACAGAGCCCTCCACGTGTATAGGCCCCCCCGCACAGCCACACTTGTTCCTACAGGGGGACGCAGGAGAAATGCAAAGAATTCAGGAGCAGTGAAAAGTGCAAACCCAATGCGGAGCTTCGCTGTGAAGAAAAAAAACCAGCACAACTGTGGGTTTTTTTGCTGCCAAGGTGTATTATTTTCCATTCATAAACATCCCCCTCAATAGCTATATACGTACCCAGATAAAATTTGTATTTAGCTAAGCCCTGTCACTGGGAAGTGTGTTATTTGCTTGCTGATCGCTGTCGTTAGTCGATTTATAAAAAAACTCTCTCGCTTTGCCCAACAGGAGAGGAGAGACTGGGTGTTGGGACCAACTGCAGTGTGGCCGATTGTAGCGCAGGGAGCAGCCCTTGGAGAGAAATGTTTTGTGAGGGGTCCCCCAGGCTGAGGTTTGTTTCTGCAGCCCAATCGTGTTTATATAATTAATCCATCTCCTGTTTGCTTTCACATCAGGATTTGCTGACAAACAGTTCACAAAGCTGTAAAGCAGAAGCAGTGGGTTGGGAGCAGGGGGAGGGCTCACAACTTGGGTTTGTTTGCTTCCAAAACTCTAGGGAGGCTCAATGTCCTATGGATGGCCACAGCAAGTCTGGCTGCTGCGTGGAACAGCCAAACCCTTGCTGCGGCTGCCAGAGCTCAAGACTGGGGACTTACTTACAGGACCAGCAGCATATTCCGCTCATGCCCGCAGTAGAGTGCCCTAATGGCAGAATGATGGAAGCAGCGGTGTATGGGGTCAGGGAGATCCATCCTTTCCAGCAACAGAAAGATATGGGCTGGTTTTTGCAGGGTAGAAAAGAACTGAGGAAAAAAGCAGAAAATGCTTCACTTTTAAGCAATCCCAGCCCAGGCTGGGCTCCCCAGGGAGCAAGCAGTGTGTGCACCAGAGGGCAGCAGTGCCAAAGCCACCCACCAGCACCCCACTAACCTCTGGCCACTCCACAGAGGTGAAAATACCCCTTCCCTATGCAGGTATTTCCCACCAGGCGCTCACTTCACATGAAGAAAGAGCAGGAAAACAACATTCCTGGCCATTTGACCCTTTTCCTTTACAGAAAGCTCAGTACCACTGACCACAGTCAGGAGCAGCCACCTACCAAATCAAACTTGAGCTCTTTTTGCTGCTGCTTTGAGGACGTATCAAATCTTGCAAGTTTCATCTAAGCACAGACAGGCTGCACTGCAGCAGCACTACTGGACAAAGCACATCTGGCTTTTGGGACCTGGCAGATCCCAGGAGGCCATGAGGATGATCAGCGGGCTGGAACACCTCTGCTACAAAGACAGGCTGAGGGAATTGGGGCTGCTCAGCCTGGAGAAGAGAAGGCTCTGGGGGCACCTTATAGTAGCCTTCCAGTACCTGAAGGGGCTACAGGAAAGCTGGAGAGGGACTTGTCACAAGGGACTCTAGCAATAGGACAAGGGGGATGCACGCAAACTAAACAAAGGGAGATTTAGATCAGATTTGAGGTAGAAATTCCTCCCTGTGAGGGTGCTGAGGCACTCAGCACTAACGTTGCCCACGGAGGCTGTGGCTGCTCCATCCCTGGAACTGTTCAAGACCAGATTAGATGGGGCTCAGGCAACCTGCTCTGGTAAGAGATGTCCCTGCCCATGGCAGGGGACTGGGACTGGGTGAGTTCTGAGATCCCTTCCATCCTAAAGTAGCCTATGATTCCATGGTCCACACACTTGAGCGACAAAAGCCCTAGGTGCTACTGCTGAGGAAAGGTACAGAGGGTTGTGATGGAAAGCCATAAGGGAGGCCTAGCATGCTGGCAACGCATCGCAGCATCACTGCCAGCATCACCGTATCACCATGAGCACCACTCACTGGGTGCCATGGAGCCACCTCACAGATCACAGCCTCACCTGCAGGGCCTCCTCTTGCCATGCTCCTGCCTCCAGCCCACCACAGAGATGAGAGTGGCTCTCGAATGCCACTGCTCGCCAGTAGCAGGAGATGAGGCAAAGCAGCAGCGGTGGCAGCAGTCAGGCTGGGCTGCATGTAATCAGAAGGGTTATCTAATGCTAGTTTCATTCTAATTGAGTCACTACCATATGTCACCCTGCAATAACAACGCAAGCAGCATGCAACTGAATACATATTTAATTCACATAATGGGTACAACAGTAGAAGTAATCAAGGCAGTTTGCCATAAGCCATAAAGAAGTGCAGCGTGTTCCTATTGAGGAGCAGCCTGCGCTCGGGGAAAAGGGGACGGCAGGGGCATCGTGCTGCTGCCAAAGCTGCCAAGGAGAGGGGGGGAACCCCCACAAACCACAGCCCTGGCATAAGCTGAAGGCAAAGCGGTTGTTCGACGCAAATGGAAATCAATTTTGGAATACTGTCGACGGATCGTTAGACCCTTCAATATAATTAACAGTAATGAATTTATCAATGGAAATGTAATGATTTGAATGTTAAATACCGGCCTGGAATAGTGGTGCAAGGTCCAGCTGAGGGACAATCGCTTGGTTTCCAGCTTCTAAAAGGGCCAACAAATTGGAAAACCTCAACCCAAGGCAAGAAAAGGTGCAGCCCCAGAGGCAGGACCAGGCACAGGCACAGTGGCTATCCCTGCCCCCGGCTCACCCTCCTCTTCCAGTGGCACCCGACAGCCTTGTTCACTGCCTTCATTTCCTCCCACAATGAGAAGATTAATACGATTGAGGACCACTCATCAATATCTTTGGACAGATCAACCGGAGTTTTCATTAAAGCCATATTAATGCTTTTGGATACACAGCTGCGGACGGGTTCAGCTTCAAAAATAAGGGCCAAGGAGGAAAGAAAAGAGGAGAGGAGCAGAGTCTGCTCCTGGGCAGGAATTAACAGAGCTGACCCATCCCCTCATTAGTGGCCTCTCCCCCCACCATGTTTTGATGTATTTTTCATGAGGATAAACAAACATTCATTTCACTTTGGGAAGGAGCTTGCTATAATGTATTGGCAGCCTCACCAGCAATGAGGGGACATTAATTTCAATTCTGGTCTTTAAACACTTTGTTGAGTCCCAATCATTCATCCCTGGCTCAGCATAGCCCCGGCATGGGGAAACGATGGACAAGCAGAGCCCCAGACTCACCCTTCCTCAGAGCCTGATGGAGTTATCTGCTATTTAAATGACTTAAGAAGGATCCAGATGTTAGGAAAGAGATGCCTGCCTTGGGGTGCAGCCTTCAGCCATCCCATATATGGCTAGAGAACGGTTCCCAGTCTATCCCTGGAGAACAGGCTCTGGAGAATATTTACAGTGCTGAAGAACCATAGGACATGTCACAAATGGTCTCCATCCGGTACCAAAAGTCAGACCTCATTTATAAACAGCCTTTCTGGTCCATCCACATTGACTTGCAGGGACCACAGAGCAGATGTGCTGATGAGGACACACCACACTTAACTCATTCCAAACGCAAAATGCAGCCATAGGTGCAGGCAGCTCCATCTTCTCTCCATCCCTGCCCCTTGGCTGCTCACACACACCACTGAGTACATAAAGGGTGGCAGAGGGAACAATGGGAGCTGGAGACTGAGAGTGGGGACTTCGGGAGCAGGAAAATAAGAAGCTAGTCTGGCCTGGAAAAGGCCATAGGGTCCTGCTGCACAGCAGAGGGGAGCAGAAGAGGCTGAAGAAAAAGTGTTTGGAAAGACAACAGCATTTTTATTACGCTCCCATATCTGAGAGAGATGCTGCTGCTTGTGGAAAGGCTTTTTACAAGGTTAAAACGCATGGAAACAGCAAGGTAGGAGAACGATGCCTTTATGAAACAGTGACATGTTGTTTACATGAATACTGAGCGTTTTGCGCATCCCACCCCTCCCTGAACACTCTCACCAACACCTAGCAGGAAGACAGAAGATCCAGCACTCTTCCCATCCTTCCGAAAAAGAGAGGTGCCATCAAAAGACAAATATTACCTGAAGAGCCAAGGCATGCAATGTCAGGGAAGAAGGTACTCCACACACCGGGACAGCCACAGCTGCCTGCCCTGCACTTCCTCCTGCTTCCTTTTCTAATCAGCAAATACACAAGATATCCTACACCTAAGGCAGAGTTAAAAGAAGTTCCAGTACCTGACAACACATCAGCAGCTCTCTGGGAACACCACAGAGGCACTGCAATTGCTTTATGTTACAAAGCTAACACACAAAGAGACAGAGACATACACAAACATGCTCCTATCTGGCTCCACATAAACGCAAGCAGTGCCATGAAATCATTTCTCTCTGTGCTGTATTTCCTGTGATCTGCTTTGTGGGGATGCTGTAGAGGCGGTGGCACTGTCTCCCTCCTCAGTGACGCACCTGTATGTTTTTAAGGGTGAGAAGCTGCTTTCAGAAGAAAACTCAGCAATGCCTAGAAAGGAGCTTATGAGGGGAGAGCTGATGCCATTGGAGCCATAAAGCAGCCAAGCACTGAGACGCACAAAATATCTCGCCCCGGGACACCACACATGGGACATGACCCCAGTGAAAGGGCTTTGACCAATATCAGGTGCTTCAGAAGGCAGGACTGTCCCTTGGTCCTCACCCAGTCCTATCTGAAGTCCCCTCCTTGCCCTTCATCAGAGGCTGGTGAAAGTCTGTGTCCCTCCCCAAAACTCCTGAAGATCTCTGTCTGTGCTTCTCCAAAGACAGATGTTTCCAGTGACACTGCACTGCGCAGGACCAACCTGATGGCAGCCCCTTGGAGACACAGTCAGACTTCAAGCTGTTGGTTGGATGAAATCAGTGCGTAGCAAGGCTAAAAGGTGCCAGATTTCCAGTTTGAGCTCCCCACAACAACCACGCATGGAGTCTACCCAAGAGAGCTCCTTGTCTAACCCAGCTGGCCAGAGGCAAAACCAAGAGAGAAGGAACATATGGGACCTCTGTGATCCCAGCTGTCCCACTACAGCTAACCTACTGACATCCAGCAAGGCCATCCCAACTCCTGAAGCTTCTCTCATCCTGCCAGGGCTACCGGAAAAGGAATATCCATGGTCTGAAGTCATATGGAAAATCCCAGAGCCTTCCTTCCCTCTGCCCCCACCTCCCCATGTTCAATAATCCTGTTAAACTGAACCCTGGCTGGATTAATCTCTTTCCCCAGACAAATGGGCAATTATTCAGGCATCACATTGGGATTTTTAGGGTTTGTGTGTGTTTCTACTGATCTTCTCTTGGCTTCTTTTGTAAATGGCTTTTACCGCTCCCCCGACAGCACCCACGATTCAATTCAGCCTCTCCATTAACATTTCAGATACAAATACCTGCTCCCCAGGGCTACCCGAAACAACTATTCCCTGAGCTTTGGGGAATCCTTCCCTCCTTCACCACCAGTTCAGTGGCTAGAAAAACCTACAGCTTGCTCATGTTCATCCTCAAAGTCCTCTCCTCTCTAAAGCTTGCTGAGACAAGCTCTGCGAATGCTCAACCCACATAGCCTAAGGCCAGAGCATCCAGAAACCAATCTCCCACCTCTAACGCTGGCAAATCCAAATGCCTTGAGCAGCCCTGGTTAAGGAGATCCTACTGAACTTGGCACCCAAACACCCAGGTGTAAACATGTAACCCAACAAGGAAACACTGGGACAGGAACATCAGGTAGTTGTGGCACCTCCTACCCAGGAGAATAAATGAGACCCACTAGGAAAAGCCCAGTGACAGGACAAGGGCCACTGGGCACAAACTGGAACACAGCAGGAACACTTAAACATAGCAAAGACTTTTTTCCCAGTGAGGGTCCCAGAGCCCTGGCCTGGGCTGCTCAGAGAGGTTGTGGAGTCTCTGCTCTGGAGACATCCAAACCCTACCTGCAGTGTTCCTTGGGATCTGCTCTAGGGGATCCTGCTCTGGCAGGGTATTAGACTAGATATTCTCCAGAGGTCCCTTCCAACCCCACCAGTCTCTGACTCTGTGAAAGCCCAAGTGACCCTAAAGACAGTGTTGAAGTTCCTTGGCTGGGTAACAGAACCACTTACAATACCAGGGAACTGGTCCTGTGTCCCACATGGCCGTATTTCCAGTATGGTCAGTCTTCACTTTGTTGATAATCAAAGGATTTGGGGTGAAGCCACATGGTCCTTTATCTTACATAAAGAAATAAAACCGTTGGGCTCCTCTGTTCCCCGGCCAGCAGCCCAGATGCCATTACCCTCCATTAGGGTCCTACGTATGCAGCAATACTTGTGCATGTACAGTCACATGCACCCCCCCACCCAGAACAGCATGGAACAAGGCAGCTTTCAAATACCCTCCAAAAAACCTGGCTTTAAGGTTGTTCACTCCCAAGCCCAAATAGTAGACCACATAAAAGCCAACAAGCCCTTCTGCACCACCCCACATACTCCTAGCTCTGTTTCTACACTTCAATGACTACAGTAAGTTCAAACTAATTTATACTCTGGTTAGTCCTGCACCAAAGAGGAGCCAGTTAGACCGTGTTGCTACAGGATCCATCACCAAGTCCCAGTGTGTCCGAGCCCAGTGAAGGCACAGGAGTCTGAAGGAGCTCACTGTGCCCTGGATGCCGGAATGGCCCTTGGGTTGGTAGTAAAGAGAAAGGGAAGGAACCAGTAGGTATCTCAGCTCTGCAGCAGGAAGGAATTACTCAGTGGTACTTGCTGTACTACCAGCTTCCACCTCAGTGGGGTACTCCTATTTCTGGTCCTTCCTCCCCCCCCACCTCGCCTCATCTCAAAGCTCCAGGAGAGATGAGATTCTCAGAACAATGCTGAGCCTCAGGACAGAGCAAATTTCACCAGGCAGGCTTCCCCCATCACTTAAGATATCCTCAGAAAACGCAAATCAGGGTTTTTCTGGGGAGGCGGGTTTGTGGGAGTCAGGCTATACGAGATGCTTTTTGACAATGCAAGGGAGAGAGGATGCTCTGCCAATTCCTGCCCAGCTTGGGGACTGGGGACAGCAGCGGAGGGTGGGTGAGCTCTATGCCAAGCCTGAGGGGCACAAACCCAGAGGAAACGGATGCTCTGCAGCTCTCATGAAATCCTCCCCTTTCTATCGGCAGCAAAGGGAAGCCCGGAGCACCAAAGAGACCAAAAAGCCACAAAACCCCACCCCCTTCAGCCTCTCTCCCCTCATCAGGCCGGAGATAACTCAGGCAAAATTTCCATTAACCAGCCAACAGTGTTTTCCAGTCAGGGCTCCTCATGGCTAAATAACAGTCTTTATCCCCCAATTTCCCTTCATCATTTGTCATCTTCTTTCAAACCAACTCAGTATTTCCTGAATCCTCAACTACTAACAGGCTCAAAAAAAAAAAAACAAAAACAAAACAATCCAAAAAAGCCCAAGGAGGAAAGTGCTTGTGATTCATTAGAAAACTGGTTAATGTTTCCTTCAACTTTCCTCATTCTACCCTGGACAGGCATGGGGAGGGAACCCAGTCAGCAAGAAGGCAGATGGACCACAGTGCAGGGAACAAAGAAACACAGAGCATCAAGATCTCCAGGAGATGAGTTTCCTACTCCCCCATCCCACCCCACATTCAGCTGAGCCCAGCTCTGCACTAAGCAGTGCCCCAACCTTTCCCAAAATACAAGGGCAGGAAAGCAGCCAGAGATCAGAATTCTGGAGCATCCTCCATGCAAAACAAGCAGCACATGCCCCCCTACCCCAGCAAAGCCCTTTAAGCTGACATGAACAGGCAGGGACTTGAGTTTCTGCAGCAAAACTGAGTCTCCAAGGCACAGGGCAGAGGGACTGTACTGGGGGCTTGGCAGGTTTATATAAAACAGAAACAAGAAGACAATGCACAGCAAGCCTTCAGGCTCAGAAGGTCCTCCCCTGACAGCAGGGACAAGGCTGAAGGTAACCACACCTGTACCACCACACTAGATGGCACCTCCAGTGCAGGTGGAGACCTTCAGCAGCTCCTGCAGAACACAACTTGACCCAAGCCATGGCCTAGAGGCAGTGGTGCTGCTGCACATCTCCTTAGAGGGGCTTACCCTGCAGTCCCCAAACCAAAACAGAGAGAAATGGGTGATTTTTTAATGCCTCTCCACCTTCAACACTTCTCCCCCCACCAGGTTCCCTTCCCTCCCTTTGCTTTCTAAAGGGATAAATCATGTAAGGGTTAGTCATGGGCAACCCAAAAGCAAAGCAGAAATGGCTGCAGAGTAGGGAAAAAACAGAGAAAAAAAATAAGTGAAATAAAAAATGAGGAGAGAGGGAGAGGTTTTAAAGAGAGACAAGACTGGGGAAAAAGCAACGGCAGCACAAGAGAAGGGGAGGGGGGGGGAATTCCTCTGGAAATCATTAATACTCCAGGAGCCTTCAGGACTAAACCTGAATACAGACACTTAAGCTCTCAGCTCTGCCATTAACGCTAGGGCCTAAATTATTGATCTTTTGCCTTTATCAGCATAACAGTCACGTCCCGGTATCAAGATCTAACTACACTGCGGTCCCTGTGCTGCAGCCACTGAAATAATTAGGAGAAATTCTCATTAAAGGAGAGTGAAAGGTTCAGAGATGGAGACAGAGAAAAGGGTCTGGAAGGGTGTTTAATGTCTTCCACAGGGTCGAGAGAGCGCTCTGATCAAATCCCCGCACAGGGCTGGGGGATGACAGCTCATCAAAAGGAGAAGTCCAGAGCCCAGGCTGGGCTGCGCTGTACCAGCACCCGCCCTCAGCCAGGGATAAAGGGCAGAGGGGGAATCGCATGAAAAATGAATAAAAAGGGGGGGGAAATTTAAAATTAATAATGGAAGGGCCTCTGTGGGCTAGGCTGGAGTCTAAACAATTCAGCCTGGGGATAGAGAAGGGATGCAGGGAGAGGAGGTGGGGACAAGAGAGCCAGAGGGGGAAGGAAGGAGCCCAGGCTGCTTCCCAGGGCACATGGCCATGGCTTTCGCTATCGATTCCACTGCGGGAGGACTGCACCGCGCGGGACGCCGAGAGGAAACCGCAGAATGAAAAGAGAGAGCTGTGAAACCAAAGCAAAACAGAAGTGAAACTGAAGCAAAACCATGTGTGTGGCCGAGAGGACAGAGGGAAGAAGCCCAGACTGGTGGCGACAGTGGTTGCGGCCCAAAATGCTGTGGAAAAGATGAAAAAAATTAATTTCTAAAGAAAGGAGAGGGGAAATGCAACCCAGCAGCCTGATATCCCACTTCATAAAACCCAGGGGGTAAAAAAAAGGAGAAATAAGAATCCTAGTCTGGTGGGTAGCACAGAGAAGTGGCTGGAGATTTTAAGGGTGGCTAGGGAGGGGGTGATGGTGAGATAAAGCAAGTGATGGGCAGGGAGGGAGAAGGATGAGGATGGATGCAAGGAGCCTGTTCTCTCCCCCCGCACACAAAGTTTCCCTATATTTAATGTCAGCGCACTGTAATTTAAAAGAAAAATTCCATTTCACTCAGCTAATCAGAATGGTTAGAGAAGACCATTACCACAAACACTGGGAACATCTGAAATTGATTATTTTTTACTCGGCGCAGTTAATGAAATCCTCCAGCAACCACGGGTGAGTGTGGCAGAGGGGTCCGTGCTTAGTGCTGGGGCTGGGGAGGGGGATGTCGCATTGCCGTCGACCTTTGCACCCAGGGGAAGCGGCACGGGGGCTGTCGGAGCTGCCGGGCTGGGCTCTCTGCCCACCATTTTGTGAAGGCTGGAAATATTTAGCATGGGCGGCACATCCCGTATGGAGCACCACATCATTAAATGTCTTGGGCTGGTGCGGCGGGGAAGAGAAATGCAGGATGTCACTGCCTGATAGGGAGAAGACTCAGAGGTTATTTATTAGCGGACACTTACCACAAACTGCATCTTCTCCATTTGCATTCGATGCGCTGCAGCCATGAAAAGGCAGGTGGGATGGAGGGAGCAGCACCCACACCTTTCTCTGGCTCTGCCCTCCTGTCTCCTGTCAACCTCAACCTCGCAAGAGCTTCCCTACACCTTCCCAGTCCTACCAGAGCCACTAGTCTATCTGTTTGGCATGACGCAGTCACACTAACTTTCTCAAAGAAGCTCTGAGGCTCTCCATTGATGCTGTCCATTACTAAGGTCCAAGCCAACAAGGTCCAAGTCACTAAGGCCTGGGGTTCAGCTGCCAAGCCTGGAGTCCTCCCAAGGACCCCAGAGCTCTACAGTGACCCTTCAGCCATTGATGCAAGATACATCCCTTTTGCAAGACCATCTGGAGCAACACAGCAAAGAGCCCGCAGGATGCTTGGACACTCAAGGCCATTGTGGCTGGGTACTACAAGCACCATGAGGGCATCCCAACCCATCCCACGCTCCGACGCAGAAACATGCGAGGGGCCACTCTACCCTTCATCCTGTGGCCACAGCCGCTCCCCCAGCTCCGAAAAGTGGCCGAGTGTAATTACGCAGAAAGCTCCTCTGGAGCTATATCAATAAGACAGACGTCTGTTGTATCATTCTCTCTCAGTAAGGCATTTCTTCTCCCCAATTGCTCATATAGAATCATAGCCTAATAGCATGCTATTAACATAATTGCCAACACAACTAGTGTTCCGTGTCTCACAGCCATTTGCTTATTTTGCCATAAAGAATATCAAAAAACAGCCCCAAAACCCGCAGCCAGGCTGCGTGGCCAGGGGGACCAGACCTGACCTGGTTTCAGGCCCTGGCTGCAAGAGGAGCAACACCGGCAACACCGGCTCCAGCTGTGGACCCCAGCACCGACAGCCGAGCTCCGACTGGGCTCCCGAGCAGACGTGTGCGAAGATCTAAACGGATTCTGCCAGGCGAAATGAAATTCCCATTATTTTTAATTAATCCTTAATTAAAATATATTACTCCGCAGATTCCGCAAATCTCTCTTAATATGCAAATGCGGCCCATTCAAGGATATTTACATATCATTAATTAAAACGGCACATTCTTTCAGTCTAACAAGCTGGGAGCCTTGGTTGTTGCCACACTGGCAAGAAAGCTCGGCCCGGCACTGCCAGATTCAGCTGGAGAAAGATGTTGAGCAGGGGTGGGGGAGTGTGGGATGGCTCTCAAAGCTCTCACCCATCATTAGTTCAGCAGAGAAGTTTGGGAGATCCCGATCCAGAAGAGAAGAGTGTGGCCAGATTGGCGGATGGGGATGCACAAAGTTCGAGCAGCATCCCAGGGGGAAGGATGAGTTTCAGCAGAGCCACAGGCACAGTCCAGGCTCTGGTTGCAGGATTAGTGCTCACCTACACACATGATGATGTTTGAGCTCAGCTGCTTCTCCATGGCTTTCAATACCAGGACCACCGCGCTGTCCCACCAAGAACTGCCACCAGGGAGTACTCCCAACTTTCCATTTGCCTCAACTTTGCAGCATAGAGATGTCTCTGCTTCAAGACATATTATCTGAAACAACTGAGCTCCTAGTCCAAATTCGCTCTGGGCTGCTCCACATTGAGTCAGATAAGCCATCCCATCAGAAAGATCACAACCAAGACAAGCCAGCCCCACAGGCTTTCAGTAGGATGAAAGAACAGAGGTGCTGAAAGAACAGTGAGATGGCTTGAGGGAAGAAAGCTTTCTGTTACCCCTAATTTCCTCCTCTCATAAGTCTAGACCTCCGTCCCCAAGTGACAATGGACAGGCTTTTTGGGCAGCATCACAAACACAGACACTAGCACCCAACAAGCTCAGCATCCAGAACTCACAAAATCACAGTTTACTAGGGGTTGGAAGGGACCTCTGGAAAATATCTGATCCAACATCCCTGCTTTGCCTAGAACAGATGCCACAGGAACAATCCAGGTGGGGTTTGAATGTCTGCAGAGCAGAGACTCCGCAACCTCTCTGGGCAGCCCGGGCCAGGAGTGAGGGACTCTCACAGTAAAAAGTTTTTCCTTATGTTTAGATGGAATGTCCTGTGTTCATGAGGTCTGGCCCCAAACATCTGCCCTGTGGAGTCTGAAATGTGTATGAATCAGAGTGAGAGACAGCAGAGGTTAACAACTGCTCCAGCACTGGTCTAACAGCTGCAGAGAAACTTCACGTTTTAGTACTCTGGGGAGGTTCATCTGGTCACTTGAGTGTGGGCACCAGTCAAGCACCAAGCCATCACCCAAAACACATCAAGCAGCCAAAATCCAGCAAACAGCTCCCTGCCAGAAGAGAAAGGCCAACCAACCAACACTGTCTGCATGTTCGTGACTCCAATGATGCCTTAAAGCAAAGACTGGCCAGGCCTGATCTCCAGGATCTCACATCACAACCTGGATGTACTGCTCCAATAAACCTGGAGGTTTTCAGCCTGCAGGACTGATTTCCATGACTAACAATGACAGCTCCACTCTCACTGTCTCGGTACTGTTACTCGGTACTGGAATAGATTGCCCAGGGAGGTGGTGGTGTCACCATCCCTGGAGCTGTTTAAGGAGCGAGTGGACACGGCGCTTAGGGATATGGTCTAGCAGCTAGATAATAGGACACAGGTTGGACTCAATGACCCTGGAGGTCCTTTCCAGCCATGATGATTCTGCGATTCTTCGATTCTGCGATTCTGCCTTCTCCTGGAGAGAGCAGACTGCAGAAATTCAGCCAGCAGCTCGTCACGCAGTACTGACAGATATTCTCAACAGCAATTAATAAGCCTATGTCCTTCTTGAGCGCTTTTTAGCAGAGGACTTCAAAGTGCTTGAATGAACTTCTCTCCAGCACCCTCCAGTGCAGGAGCAAACATGTGTCAGTCTCTGCACAGATGCAGAAACTGAGGCAAAGCATGGGGAGGCCTGTCCCCAACACATGAGGAAGAAGCTTCACACATGGAGCAAAACAAAATCTATCCAAATGGGTGAGGCATGTGCTCAGCATTGCTGGGTCTATTGCTGCTTGCTGCAGGGTTTGGGACACACACCAGCAAAAGAATACTTTTGCTTGTCCTTTTTTGCTCTTTCCCTGGCAACTGCCACGAGGTTTTGGAAACAAGGGCAGCCCAGATGGGTGAACCTTCAGTCTGATCTAGCATAACCATTTGAAACACCCAGAGTACCCACATCACATGGGTACCTGTCACACAACACCTTTGTGCTCTCCCAATAGAGGAGGCTGTTGATGCCAGATGAGTGTTTGACCACCCACAGGTTCAGAGGAGGAGACAGTTGCACCATTACCCAGCAACTGAGAGGACACCATATGAACCGCTCAGATCAAGATGACTTGGCTACATTTTGATGCCTCCTGTGGTCAAGAAAAGCATCACAGTTTCCAAGTACGAGATTGACACACAGACTGAGTCCATTCTAAGCAAGATTCACCCCTTTGTGCTGCACAGGCAGTTGTTGCTGCTTCCAGCAGGCTAAACCTTTAACCAGACAGGGATCAGCGAGGATATCTGCTTTGCTTTTCTTAGGACAGTGTAGGGAAAACATTTCTCATTTATCGCAGACCAACTCTTCAGCAAGTTTTGACATTACTTAACTCCACTTGAGATTATCGGTGCCATACCTATCCAGGAGCTCACCAAGGCCCATGCGGAACACAACAGCTGGTAAGCAAGGGGATGCTGGAGAGGCCTGTCCTGCCTCTGCAGCATCTTTGATTCCAAGCCCTTCTCAAGAAACAAAAAGGGGAGTGTCTGAGCTGGGCTTGAAATACCTGTTCAACCTCTGTGCCAACCTGCCAAGGAAGTAGCCAGTAACTGCAGACAAAACTCACCAGAACTGCCTTCCTCACCTGCAGCCAGGCAGTTCTGGAGATCCTCCATGATACCTCAGCAGCACCCCATGGTTTCAGGAGCCACCCACACCAGTGGCTTTCACTTGTCTTCCAGAAAAGCCTCAAAGTCCCCCAAAATCCTCTCAGCCAAGAGCATGTGGACACTGAGTGGACCAGCACACCACAAGATGCCAAAGGGCTGGCAAATTCTGACAGTTAATACTGTCCCAGCATCTCTTGTAACTGAGAGGTGTCCACACCTTGGTGGTCTTGGCCCAGGGCCAGCAAGGTGATTAAATCACACCTCCCTCACTCTCTCTTTGCAGTTCCAATTGCACGTGAAATTGCTCGTTGCCTCCTGGCGCATCCAGCTGCATCCTGGTGACCCCGCCAGGGTTAAAAGCCACCACCATAGGCCACAGGCTCACAGGCTGAGTTGGTCTGCTCAAACAGCCCCATTTTGTTCTAAGCTCAATCATCCAGGGAGCTGTGAGGAGGAAGGGACAACCACATTCAGCTCCTCCTTTCTCCGCATCTTCCCCCTTTTGTCTTCACAGTGTAGGTGGTGGAGCTGGTCTGGAGTCTTCTGTTCCTCAGGCTGAGGGATAGGGAAGAGGTTACCCAGGAACCTCTGTCCTACACAGAAGGACAGGGACCTATCTCCTGTCTCACCACACATTCCTTTCCCAGCAAACAAGGCAAAGTGAAAACAAATGTCACAGCCCATCATATACTCATATCCCAGCGAGACCTGCATGTCACCACAGGGATTCCGGGGTCACTTTGTCAGCCAGGCTAGTGTTCTCCAAGCCAAATCCTCCCAGAAGCATCTACCAGCAGCCCTGAGAAATCAAACCTGGGATGTAAAACAGCTTCCCAGCGCTGTAGAAAAGGTGATCCCCATCGCCCTTGGGCTCCTGCTCTGCTCCTCCATCCCCAGCAGACACTAGGCACCCCTTGAGAGCTTGGTACAGGCTTTGGGCACCCAAAGTCAGTGTAAACAGTCACAGGTGGAGGTCGCTCTCCCTCCCCGCACACTCTGCCATGGCACTAATCCCACATTAATATGCTCACCACAGCTGAAGCAGCCGACATAATGAAAAAGCCCATCCACAAGGAGATAATTATATTACAAAACTATTTGAAATCACTGAGAGGCAAGAAGAAAGGGGTAGCAGGGTGCTGAGGTCAAGCTGCTGCCACTCTGGTTGTTCTGCCATAATCTGGCCACCCCTTGGGAACCCCCAAGCCTCCAGCCTCAAGGGCTGGGCAAACCTGGAGTGAGAAATGCTGAGGAAAAGCAAAATGCAGCCCAGAAGAGCCTGGCCTTGAAGCCAGCAGTGCTTTTGGTGCCCCAGCTCTTGGGACGGGTGGCAAGTTGTTGCAAACTCAGCAGCTCCTAGAGATGGGGGATGGCATCTTTCCTCTAAAACCATTGCAAAGCTCACTCCCAGTTTGAAGACACAACCCAAGAGGGGGACTACGAGCTGAGAAACCACCAGATGGTTTTTAAAAGTGGCACTTTCACACGCACTGCTGTCTCCCTCATGGCCACACAGCATGGACAACACTGAGCAAGGGCAGAGGATGCCACAATGTGCTCTGCAGAGAGGGCAAAGAAAAAAAAAAGAGGACATCTCCCACTCCTGTAGAAGAGAAGTCACGGCTAAAGACAAAGTCATCGCCTCCGGTGCGACGACACATCCAGCCGCAGAGAGGAATCCCAGCTGCAGACGAATGAGCTCAAAAGGAAAAATAGCTGGGAGAAGGGGAAACCCTAGAACCAAAGGAACCCATACAACATACATCCTTCCCCCTGCCTCCCCTCCTCCTTTTGCGCCTTGTTCTCCCTCCTTTCCCCGGCCGGGTTTAATTTGACACCTTGAGCTTTGGTAACGAGGTGGGGAGAGAAGAGCCACAGCGGAATTCATTAGGCTGAGCACTGCAGGGCCTGCTCTCGGCACGCTAATGACATCGGAGGATAGGGAAACGAGACAGCCGCCACGCCGGATGAAATAAACATGAGCACTGTCAGCCCTGACAGCCAAAGGGACAAAATAAGGCAGGTAGAGACCTTTCCCCAGCCGCGCAATGCGAAGCGACAGCTTCCAAAGCCCCCTACCTGTGTACCCCCTCAGCCTGCCGCTTGGCAAAGGGAGGGTGGCTGACAAAGGGATGGAGAAAAGTGGAGATTAAACCTCCCTTCTCCTGATTAAGCCACCTTTCCACAGGTGCTCACACTTCTTCGGGCCCCTTCCACAGCAGGAGAAAACAACATGAGCTCCTTCTACCTGGCCCAACCAATGCCATGCCAAGCTCCCCCAGGGTGTGGGTTTCAGGGACAATGCGTTTGCCTGCGGTACACCTCTCCCTCCTCAGACAGCATAGGGAAGGGGAAGCAGGGTGAAACAAGCATTGCACAAGTCCCCAGGTCCATCACACCAGTGCCACAGGGTTGATGCACATCACTGGTGCCTGTGAGCAGGCACAGAGGGTGCTCCTGGGGTGTCACGGTGCTGTACGAACCCAGTATCATGGCGCTGGCACAACTTCTACCACCACTCATCCTCAGCTTTGATTCTGGGAACGCCCAGCAGCACCTTACTTTGCTCACTTGCAGACCTTGATCCCAAGTCCATGAGCAGCCAGGTATGTCACAGTACCATAGGGGAAGAGACCTCCAGAGGCCATCTAGTCCAATCCACTTAGATCAAGCAGGGCCATCACTCACCAGACTGGATTGCCCAGAGCCCCATCCAGCCTGACCTCAAATGTCTCCAGGGATGGGACCTCCATGACCTCTCTAGGCAGCCTGTTCCAGGGACCCACTACCCTCAGATTAAAGAACTTTTTCCTCATGTCCAGCCCAACTGAGACATAACATGGGTTACAAGGGCAGAAGGCTCAATGAGAAAGCTCTTGTTTACACCAGCTCACCAGTTTTGATGCTGAAGTGCAGGGACACCAGGCCATGATGGTCTCAGGCTTTCCTTCCCAGGCAAGGGAAGAGCAGAGTGGTCTTCCCTTGCAGGACCTTGGCCTGTAAGATCATTAGGTGATACTGAGGTTTTCCATTGTGAGAGCACAGCTGCAGAACCACTGCCCACCAGCAAGAAACTGGAGTCCAGCTGCCTAGCTGCTCCATTTCCAATCACCATCCTCATCCAGTAACTGGTCCCTCTCCTCAAGATACTCTTCAGGAGGATGAGACTCTCTGTAATAGCAAGGCTGCTCCACACTGCACAGGAGGACTGCTGAAGTAGACACCACCCTACAGTGGAGCAGGAAGAGCCGCGTGAGCTTCAAGAAACCAGACCTCAGGGAAGGCAAGGTCAATGACCTGCCCTGCCCAGCACTAATTCTGCCTGATGCCAGACTGAGCTCAAGGCTCAGTACAGCACCCCTTTGTGCCTCACTCTGCCCATCACCTCTCCAGTTCACCAGCTGGTGCAACAATCAGGTCAGACCTTCCTTCCAGTCCCCAGATGCTTCACAAGATGAAACACTTCTCAATCCCTGGGTTACTCCAGAACACTGACATGTCCTGTCCCACCACAAAGAGAAGGTACTTCTTCCCACACAGCACAAGAGCTCCTCTGCTTCATGCCAGGCAGATAACTTGGGTGGACAGATGCTCTTTCCCTATCAGGAATCTGAATTCTCTGCTTTGGTTTGGGGGCAAGTTTTTTTCTGACTGGGCAAAGTTTCCAGAAGGCTCTTTTACAGCATCTTCACTCCAGCACTTTCAGTGCTCCCAGTTGTTGGCTCTGCTCCCGGGACACAGCAGCATGCAGGAGGGAAAGGCACACAAGGGATAAAAAGGCAAACTCCTGAAGCACAAGAGCCCTGTGCACAACTCACAGATGGACCCCTGGCCTGTACCCGGTCTGGATAAGCCACACACATGCATCCACCTCAGTTTCCCAACAACTACACCAGCCCAGCTCTCAACTGGTTCCTTTCTGCTCCTGTTCTGGGCAAAGCCTGGCACTCAGTGACAGACACACTGCTGGGTTTGCTCCATCTTCACCACCCTGATTGTCATCCCAGCCAAGAACCCCACACGTTGATGGGAATATGGGACTCATCATATGGTTTAAATGACCCGGGGCTGTTTTCCAAAGTCCACTCAAAGGCCAGGAACACTTCCAGGCTCAGCCCTTCACTCTGTGCTCCATCCTCTGCTTTTATTCCCTCCCTCACTCCCCCAAGCATCCCTTGAAAGCGAATGGCAATTGAGTTGGTAAGTCCCTATTCATCAAGGAAATTAATTCCTTATGCATAATTCATTTCTTTTGTCAACTTTTTTTTTCCCCTAAATGCTCCTGAATGCATCAGGAGTGGAAGCAGCAGAATGGGAACTCAAGAGGAAGAAACAGCCTCACCATAAGCTGACCAGCCTATGCCTAGCATCAGCTTATTGCTCCAAGTCCTGCTCATGAGATGTTCCCATGAGATGTCCAAGCAGGAGGGAGACCATCATGAAGTTGGAGCTACCAATAAGCAGTGAGTTTGCTGGTGGGACAGAGAGGACTTGCAAGATGAAAGACTGTTACATCTATGTTGTTGCGTATGCCCAGAGGTAGTTGAGATGAGGATGGTCTCTCTGTAGTTCAGCAGCATCTCAAGTGACAACTGAGAGCCAAAAGATGATCCAGTGCTGGTGTGGAGCAGGGCACCACGGTGCTGAGAAGATCAAAGATAGAGGAGCTCCAAAGGTGTGATGTCGCAGCACTCTGGTTCCTGAACCAAAGTGAACAGCAGCCTCTTATCAGACTTTCTGTCCTCCTGTTAGCACCTTCCAGGAAGATAAATCCAGTTGCAAGAGGAAGAGTTGACTGGAGATGAGCTGGGCCTTCACTTGGAGAAGACTCTGAACTCCCAGTTCCCTCCTGGTGTCAGGATGGGCCCATGCCACAAGCAGTGCCAGATCTTTTATTCCCATGCAGCTTTCATGGCACAGCTAGAACAGAGCAACTCTGCCAGCTCCACTTTAATCCTTTCCCAAGTGAGGAGACTCCGGTTCACTCCAGCATCGGCACAGCCCTGCTCAGACACCATCAGTGAAACTCAGACTGGAAGTGCCAGGGCCATATGCAATGCAGCAGCACCAGCAAAACACCACTGGTACCACAGCAGCTTGGATTACAGGGCTCAGTTTACCACTGACCTGTTGACATTTACACTCGCACGCAGCCAGTGAACCACCTCCAGATACCGGACCAAAAAAGACTATGGCACTTGGCTCGTGCTGCTAATCCCCAAACTTGAGGAGAAGTTCACACACAGTGCTCACACCCACGCAACGGCACTCCCCACCCTCAAAGCTGGGGAACCCCATATAAATAAACCTTAATTGCTGCTGCTCTGACATGGCACATGCAGGCACAACCAACAGCAAAGCCCTGGGATTTCCTGACTTCTCCAAGGACTGGATCCACCAACTGATGGATCTTCAACCAAAGTCAAGATGACTATGGTTGGCCTTACCTGCAAACCAACACTTTTCAGGACTGAGTTTCCCTCTCTGCTAGGGAGGCAACAGGGTTTGTTTAGTGAAGTTAAATTCATTTACTACTTCGGTGCTTGTGACTCACAGCGGCACTGAAAGGGGAAAATCAGGCAATGTGCTGACATGCCACCACCAGCTCTGGCTCTCCACAGAGGGGACACCACCCCGGCTGTATCCCACCCCAGCCCACGGAGCAAAAGGCAGTGGTTCGTGCTGTTCTCTGTACTAAATTTGGACAGTAAGTAACAGAACCTTGTCACGGGGGTACAGAGAGCGTTTGCAACGCCCCATTTAACTGCGCTGTACTCCTAGCCACGGGCTTCATCAGCATATTTCAGCAGTGCCTTGATGGATGAAGATAGATGGGAGAACATCATCCTTGGTGAAATCACTGTTTTATCAAGGTTAAACCATCCTCATGCTGCACCACCTCTCTTTGTTGCTTCGTTTCCAATCACAAAATTAGTGGCAGACATAACGTGCATTTGCACAGAAGCCGTTTCCTCCCTCAGCTTTCTTGTCTGTAGGGTGGGGAGGGAGCAGAAGCCTGGGGCGACTTCTCCCATCTCTATGCCTAAGACCCTCCAGCTCCATGGGCTCTGGGAACCCAAGAAAACCCAAAATCCACTTGGATTTCATGAATTGCCTCTGCCAGTGAAAGCACAGCTACACAGAATGAATCACAGAATGAACTGCAGAACAGCTCAGGTTGTAAGGGACCTCAGAGATCATCCATGTTTTCCATCAGGGCTCTCTATCAGCTCCCACTAAAGTCAGAGGATCACCAGGCCTCCTTCTTCCACCCATGCACATCACATTGGCCAGCACACGGGCTGAAAGCTAAAGCCATGCTGAGCAGAGGTCAAGAAAAGAAAGCAGGAGACAGGTAGGCTTTTGGAGGAGCCAGATGGCCTCATGGTAAAAGTACCAAGGGGAATGTGATGCAGAAGGGCATCAGCAGCACGATAAATTAACTTTCTCCATTGTGAGTCTGGCTGGATGCAGGTGGGAATGCCTAGGCAATTCAAGGAAAAGGATCCTGGAGCTGGGGAAGAAGGGGACAGGCTTTTACCTCCAGGTCAGGAGTTCAGCCCCAGCCCAGGTCAGCAGCGACAGAAAGCTGTTGCCTTCTGACACTTCTCCAGCAGCCAGCTGGGCAGGCTGATGGATGTCCAGGCAGTTCCCAGCTCCAGCACTTCCCACATCCCCACCCAGCAGGCTGGATGCATCTCCTTCCAGCTCTCCTGAGAGTTGTCCCCTCCAGATTCAGAGGACATGGCCAACAGCAGCTGTGTTGGGCCACCAGGCAACCCTAAGTACAATTAAGAGCTCTATCAGACCCCTTCAGAAGAGCCCCTCTGCCAAGGAAGGCTTGTTCCCAAAACAGAAATAGGTTGCTTTGAGCACCAACCCCAATGGGGTGATCACTCTGAATCATTCCATTTTACAAAGATCAGCCAGTGTACAAAGACCATGGCGGAAACTTCACACAGGGCTGACAAGACCCTAATGTGTCTTAGGACAGAAGAGGAGCCCTTGTGATTCAGAGCACCCATTCCATTGGAAACCCTGTATCACAGCCTCCCAAGCCACTTTGACCCAGATTTTGGAGACCTTTTGGGGCTGAGTCACCCCCTGCCTGGCAGCAAGGCCCCAGCAGAAGAGAGAGCACCTGTCATCCCCGCAGCTATATGCCAGGCACTCACTGGAGCAACATGATCCTGGTGCCTTGAGAATATATGAGGCCAGATGATCAAGGTGGGCAGCAGGCAGCTTTAAAACAGTCAGCAGGAACCCTCTCTGTAGCCCATGGCTCCTAAATACCTTTTAAAAGATATCTGCACCCCCTTTATAGCACTGTTTGCCTCCACAGGGCACGATTAAGTTACAAGAGTATCTCCAAGCACAGGGCCAGCTGCCATGTTGTGTGGTCCCCATTAAACACAGATGGGTTGGACTGCCTCCTGTGGGGAGACCTGCTCCAGCTGTGGCTTTGCAGCTCCATCATGAAAAAGTCAGCCTTAGCAACTGGGTTCTCTGTCTAGTCTGTCACTCATCACCTACATTGTTGTACAGGGGCCCTTGGCAACTCTCAAACAAGGCTCAACAGTGTTTTGCACCCAATGAAGGGAGTAAGATGGCTTGCAAGGTCATTTGCTTTATAGCTGGGGAAACTGAGGCATGGGCAACCCTGGGGGATAAGCTCAGGCTCAGGAAATACAGTACTAAGCAGCCCAGTTTCTGCACAACTAACCACTCCCCTTCCCTCTCCACTCTACCCCACCTCCTCCTGCATCTCCTCTGGACCAGCTCCAGACACAGGCAGCCCAGTGGGTCAGGTCCATGGGGGCTGCCAGCCCTCCCCTCCTCCTCCAGTGAGATCTCTGCTTTGCTCTTTCACTACCAGGGAAAAGCATCCCTGATATGCAGCTGAGCAGCCAACTGACCCTGGCAGGCAGTGACCCGGGAGAAGGTCACTTATTGAGTCCTGCTGCGCTATCTGCTGCCTTCAAAGTCACCTCAGCAGCCGGGGGGGGCCCTGGGTATGTGCACAAACAGACACTCAAAAACTCTCCATCAGAGGTGGTTGGTTTCACACCCCAGCACTCCTTGTGCCAGTGGGAGCAGGGCGAGTCCTGTTATGGTTCCCTCATCTCCTCCCAGCTTCTGCCACCCCCTTCCCAGTGTCAGTAGCCACCGTCCCACCCAGCCAGGTGGGGCAGCTGCTTGGGACACGATGCTGACAGGGACGTTTTCCCTGAGCTCAGCACGCACTGGTTGGCTCACACTGCAAAGCACTGCTGTGGTTTATAGCCCTAATAAAAACATTTATATAGAAACTGCCTGTTCCTATGCATATAAGGCCAGTGCCTTTGGACTTGGGCAGGCCCCAACACCATATTCAGGCACAGGGAAGAACTTCCCAGTGAGCTGAGCACATCCAAAGCTGGACAGAAACCAGCTAGCATCTCAGAAAACCTCTCCAAGAGCTATATATGGATTCTGGAGCCCAGACCCAGTTCTCCCTGGAAGAAGGGGCCAGGAGAGCTGTGTTGACCAGCACTCCTGAGACATGGCTACAGAAACACAGCACTAGAAACTAAAGAAAGCATTTCCAGAAGTAAAAAGAGAAGGAGAAGATTGAGGTCTCCTTTATCCCATTCCCAGGACAATGAGTTAAATGAAAACATGGATTAAACAGTTTCTGCTTTATCTTTAAACACCACCAAAGGTGACTTTCTGCTCCATCATTGTGTCACTGGAAAGCAAAGCTCTCACTACCTGCACTGCAGGTGCCTAACATGAGGCAACCGGCTCATCTCCTCTAACCCTCTCATTCTGCAAGGATCCAAATCCAAGCTTGATAGCCAGGACCAGTTCCCTTTTACCCATTTCATACTGGTTGCCTCTGAATCTCCTTGGGTATCCCACCAGGGGGAGTGGAAACATCTCTGTTACTATTTCATATGCTGCTACCGCCAAGGAGGTGCCTTCTTCCCCAGGACATGAACAAAGCTCTCCCTTCCCTCCCACTGTCATCCCTACTCAGCACAAAGCCATCCCCAAAAGAAATCTTCCCCCTCCTCCAACTAACAACCAGTTTGTTCCAGACCCCAAACTTCTCCACCAGCCCTGACCTAGGCTGTCTTCTGCCACAGGGCAGCTAAGCAGCTGTCAAAAGCAAGGACACAGCAAAGCTTTGCTGATCCAGGGCTCATCTGTTTCCAAGACTCAGAGACCTGTGGTCTTTGGTTCCTGGAGACAACTAAGAGAAATAAATCTAGTTGCTTTAGCTCCAGCACTGGAGAGGGAACAGTTTTCCTCAGCAGTAACAGAGGTGCTTTTCCTCACATACAGATGAGCTGAGATGACGGCCAGGCAGAACACTGTATTAGCCACCCTATATTAATTACAGCGCTTCTACAGCTCTTCCCACCTTTCCACTGCTTTCCAAAGAGCATCAATTCCTGTGCATGTTACCTCCTTTCCAAAATCCTCCCTGAGGAGCTGGCAAAGTCCCTGGGCCTGGAGCAGCTTGGAGCAAGTGGTCCCCACCCAGCCTTGTGCTCCCCGGCGCCTTTGCTCAAGACCATTGTTCAGAGCTGGAATGGGAGCCTGGCTAATTTACGAGTCAGCAAAAGGGCC
The DNA here is from genome assembly GCA_028565055.1 of Phoeniculus purpureus. Classification (NCBI taxonomy): domain Eukaryota; kingdom Metazoa; phylum Chordata; class Aves; order Bucerotiformes; family Phoeniculidae; genus Phoeniculus; species Phoeniculus purpureus. The sequence goes on from JAOXOE010031411.1 coordinate 36,865, forward strand.
AAGACTCCGCAACAAAGTCTGTCCCTGGCTACTGTCCCACAGACTGGGACTCACTGCTTGTCCTCCTATCCCTGAGGGCTGCTGGCACTTCAACTTCAGCATCTCTGCCTCGCCTCTTTTCTGAGCTGGAGAATTTCTCCCACCATTAAAATTAACAAGGTGGGTTTGCAGAGATAAGCCACTACGAGGTTCCTCCTGTTCCTGGAGTTTGGCAATGGTTTTAAATGGAGATGCAAAGGTATAGCAAGCGTCATTTACTTTACTGCTGAGTAGTGAGTGAGGAGTAGGGAGGGAGCTGGGTGCTCCTCTCCCAGCACAGCACAGAGCGCCGGGCACACGTAGATGCTGCCTGTGGTTATCCTCTGCTCAGGTCCGGCAGCACTCACTGTGCCAAGAGCTACAGCCTGGAAAATGGCACTTGTGCTAAAGTGCCCGCATTAATCAAATCTTCATTCACAGCAGCAGAGAGAAAGGCAGAAGGATCTCACCAGCTCCCAAGCCCAACCTTCAGTCCAGTCAGGCTGGGAAACTCTGGTACTCTGCTGGCCAGCACCCTCCGCATGATGCAATGGAGGCCATGAGAGCAGAAAAGGGCAGCAAAAGGCTCCATGTTGAAGCTCTCACAGAGGTTAGTGTTCCCAGCAAGAAAGAAACAATAACTTCCCAAACTAGATTTAGCATCACAGGCAAAAAAGGGTCCATAGCAGGAGAGGGCCATGGGATTCCCAGTAAAATCACCAAGTTGTGCTTTGACCTCAGAGACCGACTGTGATTTCGTACCTGGATCCCATCCCTAGGGACTGCAGCATACTGTGGAAGCACCATTAGAAACAGCAGTGAGGATATCACATGTTGGACCCCCATGGGCAAGGAACCCAGAGGAGTGATTACTGGACTCAGGGCAGTGATTCCTGCCCTTGGCACCATCCAAAAATGGGGCAACCTCAGTCTCTTAGCCATGACTGACAGGAGAATAATTAACCACATCAGTATCAACCCTGCAACAGGAGACCCCACATCTGACTGGCCCCTCACACTCCAAATCAGCAACAGAAGAGGTGGGCAGACATGCTCAGACTGACCACTTTGCCATCAGTGTAACAAGAGCACCCTTGAATGTTCTAACCTGTTTGTGGGCACCCATCACAAAACTGATACTGCCAACTCCCCCGATTGATTTACACTCACAAACAGAACCCGGGAAAGAGGTCACTCAATGCTGCGTTTGTCATTATCTCTCCCCTGACTTCTAGCCTCACATTTACTCCTTCAGTCTGCAAAGCAAGACTATGTCTGCTCTCCTCTTTGGGCTAAGGAGAGCAAGAACCACTTTGAGTTTAGTCTGTCCAAGAGCCTGTACCCCACACATTCCCATTCAGGAAACCAAAGGGCATAGTCTTGTTGAGGCTTACCCAGCTAAGTGGAAAAAAGTCAAATACAGATGACCCAAACCCCGAGGGAGTGCTCTGCCAGGTAAATCTGAGGAAAAAAGCACTGAACACAAAGTATGAAAACAGGAAGGTGGAGGAGGGATTAGTCTATCCCCCATTTTAATAACACAGCATGGCAAGGACAGGAAGAGCTCATCAAACCACACTGAGCTGGGCATAGCAGCATCATGACCTTCACCAGTTTTCCGCTCATCGGAGAGGAAACAAACACAACACGCTCCAGTTTCTTCCACTCTTTTGCCTTTTTCTGTTCCCTGCAGACCCTCTGGACAACCAGACAAGACAGATCTAATGCTCAAAGGGAAAGTCAGACAGAGCACAGCCCTGCCAAGGTCTTGAGAAATATGCCAGGAGGACCTTAGATCAGACTTCCCCCTCCTCTGCTGTCAAGGTACAGAAGGAACCAGCATCCCGGCCACCAGAAACAAACAGTGAGGCTTTGCAAAACCCTACCACCTTGTGTGTGCCAGACACTCATTGCTTCATCACCCCTACACAAGAAATGGGAAGAAGCACTATGGATATGTTAGAACCTTGTTCTCCCAATATCAGCATCTTGTTTCAATTCTTCTCCCCTCCACCCCATCATAGGGTCTAGAGCAGCATCATAAGGCAAGGCAAGGTCTGCTCCAGCTTCAGTGTCAAAGCAGTGTAATGTCCCAACCCACAGCAGCAGCGGCAGGCGGTGTCTGACAGCCTGTCCCCTCTAAAGCCATCACCTCCCAGCTCTACAGCAACCATGCCAAGACAGCCACAGGCTTCCCTTTCCATGACACCTTCACTCAGCACTTGGAAGTGAGGAGAGTCTATCCAAAGCCACTTTCCCACCAACCTTAACAAGTTAATGCTGAAACCTTCCCAAAGAGTCTAGCTATAGGAGATACTGGTCTCCACTGTATCAAGATCTGTTATGTTGTAATATAATAGATGTAAATTAAAACAGAAAATCTATCATGCCTCTAATGTAGCCTGATAGCTGAGCGTGTGGATCCGTACGAGCAGAAGCACAGAGAGGAAGGGTGATATATGGCGGAGCTGGATAGAGGGTGAAAAGCGTGGCGAGACGAGCCGGAGAATGGCGCAGCCCGCTCTACGCTCCTCAGACCCAAGGGCAAGAGAGGAATAAATGTTGATTAGTGTTGATTTTGTCCGACGAACGCTTGTCGAGTGACAGTTGGACTAAGCTGCTCTGAAAGAGAAGCATTAATCTTGGTCTGGTTTAAGTAGAGTATATTAATTTGTGTCATTTTTACTAAGTCGTACCGAGAAAGGCTTCTTACTGCTTTGCATCTGACTGCCTTGGTGGTTTAGCCTACTTTATGGGGGTTTTTTCTGCCTCCTTTTTTCCCTTCCTTCCCCCTTTTAAAACAGATACAGCGGCAGCAGTAACATATTCAAATAGCTCAGCAGGAGAGCGGGGGACCAAACGCTTTGCTCCTGGATTAAGAAAATAAACTCCCAGGGTGTTGGCATAGCAACAGCATTTCAGATGAACTGCTATATATTCCATGATTAATAAATTAACATTTTTTTCATATGGTTGTTCCTCCTTTTCTTTCCCTTCTTCCGATGGCAGGAAGGAGTGGATAGGGGGGAAGCAGTGGACAGAACAGTTCAGCACTGATGTCTCCACCAGCTGGAAGCTGGGGACAGGGCTTCACCCATGCAGGTTCGCTTGGGCATCTTCCTTGCCCCTGCGTGCACCCAGACACTGCTCAGAACTCGGAAGTATAGTGGGGACAGAATGCCCAATGTGTTGAAGCCTCAGAGAAATGGACTTGAAGTAGATGAGGATGCAGCATAGCCGAGGGGATTGGGGTGGTGGTGGGCAAGGCCAGTTTCAAGACCACTTTCAGGGCTGCACAGGCCTGGCTGGCCAAGGAATGGGCACACTCTCAGCTCAGAGCAATGAAGCCTTTCCATGGAGGCAACAGCTGGAGCCGGTGTTGCCTGTGCTCCCCATCCTAGCTCGGTTACATTCCATCCCAACTCTCGGCAAGACTGAGGGTTTCATGAGCAGCTCTAAGCCCCTTGTTGAATGGATGAGGCCTTTTGCAGCCGCTTTCTCCTTCCTGCTGCCTTCTTTTTTTCCTTTACTTACTTTTACAGAAAAGGGACTAGAGGGAAAAACTAGAGAAAATAGTGTGAATTAAGAGCAAAAGACTGCAAAGTTCCCCAGAGCAAACTGCATGTGCAGAGTTAATTTTCCATGGCTAGAGCAGGTAGTGAGAGCTCCCTCACGTTCCAGAAGTATAACCAGGCAATCCCATTCTCCACCGAACAAGAAACCATAGGCTCCCGGAGGAGCAACAGTAAGTGACTGACCCAAATTCGAACACTTTTCTTCCTCCTCCTGCCAGCGCTGGCAAAGTGACCAGTACTGAACTGCACTCACCTTCAGGCCCCGCTATGAGCCCAGATGCAGCAACGAGAAACCCAGCAATTCAGGAATCATTATAGCCCTTCTCCCCCACATAAAAAGATCTGGATGTACGATGAGCCAGGAAAGCTTTGCCAGTTCAAAGTGCTTCCTCTCCTTACCCAAACCAGTGTCTGTCTCTAAATCCCTAAATTGTGGTGACAAGGTCTGAGTTACATCCACCACGAGCTGCACGTGCCCACCTCTGCTGCAGAACCAAGATCCCAAAAAAGAACTAATGTTTTTAAAAGCATTTCAGCTGTTCAAGACCCCAAGACTGCTTTTCAAATCCAGGAGGGGTTTCACAAGCCAAATCCAGCAATTCACTTCTCAGTGCTCTGAGCGTGGCAGAAAAACAGGATATGTCCCAGGTAGCATAAATAGGGAAGCTCCTCTGCCACCAGCACAATAGCTGGTTTAAGCTCACTGTTGACCCCCCCAGTATCAAGGTCTCAACAAACTTCCCCACCTCCTTCCCAGCATCACCCCTCCGACTGTGCAAAGCCCGAGCACAAGCTGTGACAGGCCGCTCAATGTTCTCTGCAGCACAGTACCCCACAGCAGGATCTCCACCCATGCTCTGAGAGCACCCTCTCACCCAGAAGACCTCTCTAAAGAAATGGAACCCTTTAAAATTGGAGCCACAAGGAAAAGAGAAGCAGAGCATGGCCCTGCAGCACTTTGCTCAGCTTGTTACTGCTGCCGGGTACGGTGGGTGAGCAGCACTGCACTGTGTCCTCCCCATAACTATCTCACACTCTGAAGCACAAAGGACTACTTAGAAAGCCCTCGCTGGAGCAATGCTGTTTCTCAATGACTATTCTTATGGATCCTGGAGGATAAGCCGTATCAAAGTGTTTCCACAGCTGCATACAGAGAGCTGGGGGGAAGCCTAAGCCTTTTATTTAAGCCTTTGCCAGCCTCCAGCTCAGCAGTGGCAGTTTTTAGGGCATGTACCCATGGGGCCATTGGCATCAAATGTCAGAGGTGGCTTGGGATACTGGAACATTTTTCACCTAGTTCCATTTGCATTTTTCATCTAGGCTCATTTGAAAACACATCACGACTGGCAAAATGTTTATTAAAAGCAGCAATCATCCTCTACATTCCAAACCCAAAACGCACAGAGCCTGGGATTCATCTGCACACCTGAAGGTGGAGACATTCCTCACCCCTCCCAAACACCACACGTGAGAGCCCGCGTGAAGTCAGAGCAGCACTGACAATACCTGGCCCCTTCATCAACACCTTCCGACTAACCGAAGAAATTTTAGAATACACCAATCCATCAAAACACTGAGTCTGAGTGCCAGCCCTTTTGCTCATGAGAGAGAGCAAGACCCTGGCAGGTGAAGAGCGAACACACCACAGCTCATCTTCCCATGGCTGAATTGTGAGAAGAGGTGCAATCCCTGCTTTCCTGGGGTTATGGCTGAGAGATATAAAGAGCCAGTGCCACAACTTAGTTATTTTCCCAAATGCAGCAACAAGGTTGGTGAAGGGTCTGGAGAACAGGCCTTGTGACGAGCAGCTGAGGCAGCTGGCACCGGTTAGTCTGAGGAAAGGGAGGCTGAGGGGGGACCTTACTGCTCTCTACAACTGCCTGAAAGGAGGGTGTAAAGAAGTGGGGGTTGGTCTCTTCTCACAAGAAACAAGTGATATGAGGCAATAACCACACATTGCATCAGGGGAAGTTTAGGTTGGCCATGAGAAAAAACATCTTCCTGGAAAGGGTCATCAGGCCTTGGAACAGGCTGCCCAAGGAAGGGCATCACCATCCCGGGACATGTTTCAAAGTCATGGAGATTTGGAGCTCAGGGACAGGTTTTAGTGGTGGCCTTGGGACAGCTGGATTCACAGTTGGACTCAATGATCTCAAAAGGCCTTTTCCAGCCTAGATAATTCTATGTCTAAAATGTTTCAGAGAAAAGGGTCCTACTTTGTTATCTGAAAGCTGCCATGCTCAGAAGCTGTGTCACTCTGACCAAGAGCTTTGCCCATCTCAGGCGCTATGTCACACTGGTCCTTTAAATTATTAGTTCTACAATTAGTCTGTGGGACCAGATGGTTCTCAGCTTCCTCACCAGGGACAGCATGAAACATTATGAGATCCCCTCTTAAAATGTAAGCCATCAACCACCCAAGAAAGAGATGGGTAACTCTCAAAGAAATGCTTCAAAAAATTCAAAAGAAAGAAGAAAGAGGAAAACAAACTTCCCCCAGTCTAAAATTAACCCTGAGAAGTATCTGGAAGAGATATAAAACAGTGCCAACCCCATAGCATGCTCCAAAGCACCTCTAGCCACTAAGGGCTTTTGCCCTCTGCAGTATAATTCCCAGCAATGCTACCAAGACGTTGTTGCTGGCTTCACTTTTCAATTCATCCCTTTTCCACTCTGAATTTTACAACCCAGTTCCTCATCCAAAGACTGTTCTGTGTTACCTGTTTCATAGTTCCTCACCACATAACACATCCCTTACCAATTCAACTCTTGCTGCTTGAATTAGTTGAGGAGCTACTTCTTAAAAAAAGAAAAATGTTCTTCAGCGGCCCCCAAAATCAAGGTCCAAATTCAAACTCAGATTGAGAATTCCCAAGAGAAGACCAACCAGACAATGAATTATTCATTCCACACTGCTCAAAAATCCCAATCCAGATGTTTAGCCCTGGACCACGTCCACCCACATACCTGGTTTAGGGAAGGCCAGTAATTTACTGGGCTCACCATTGCAACTGCCCACATCATGCTCAGCCAGACCTACTCTCTGTAATTTGCAGCCAAAAGTCACAAGAGAGAAGACGGTAAACAGCCTTCTGCTGCATGTACTCTCATGCTTCTACACAAGACCCCATAAAACTCTAGTGATGTGCAAAAAAATGGTACAAGTAAGTAAAACACCGTTTGTCTGATGAGCTTCTACTCAGCTTCTTGGAGTAATTTATTCATTCATTTTCCAAAGGCACTTCAGGTGTTTCCCACCATGTACCAGCAGGTAACACCCTCTCTGAGAGTTGCTGCCACTGGGTCTGCTGTGTAAATTAATGAGGCTCCACGACAAAGGGAGAATTTCTCTCCATAATGCCTGGTTGTGATCCCATACATCTGGAGTTTCCAAAACTCCCTGTGTTTTACCACTCTCATTGCATTAATAAGATGTCTGGAGACACATGCCATAACCAGATAGGAAAAGGAACTAAGATCTCTCCTGCTCTATCAAGTGTGGCCTCTGCAGCACAGAAAGCCCCACTGCTACCCTTTTTGCCAAGCCACACTGCAAATAACATATCTAATTTGCTCTCTGCTGTGCTCCTTAGGTCTTGTGCAACATTACCGACTTCCAAGGGCTTTCCTCCCACTGAACCTTTCCGGTTTGGATCGTGAGGGTAGTATTTTGCAATTCCTTCCTCACACATTCATGAAGTGTTGCTGTTTGCCACTAAAAAGCCACTTGCTGGGCTCTACCCCAAAAGCAGCTGTGTTTCAATGGTCGGGAAGCTAATGATATACATTACCATACCGGTAGGCAGCGAGAGACGCGCACTAGTGTTTGCATCTTCCCCACACAACCAATGCACAACCCAGGCAGGGGTTTCATTCAAGGGGGATTGGGTGTTGGGGGTTAGTGAGTGAGGCGATCACACCACCAGCTCCCAATCGATAGGCCATCTGTAATAGAAGATCAATCACTTCCATTTTGTGAGGTGTTAAGTGTGACGGGGATTGGATTAAAGCTGAGACTGTAAGAGCAGCTATGAGTTATGCTTTTTTCCATCCCACTCCTTTTTTTTCCCTTTTAAGAAACAAACCCATAAAAAGGTACATTTTTTTCCTTTCCCCTTCCCTGCCCCCTCCCCATCCCCTCCAAGATTTTCAATTAGGTGAATGGAAGGACGAATGGTGCAAATACATTTTGCTCAAGTTCTAAGTGCTTTTGAAACCCCCTGTCAAAGCATTTAGTAACGCAAGATTTAAGATGCCCAATTAATTTTTCCCCAACAAGGAGCCAAAAGTAGATGCAGGAGGAGGTTAAAAAGCTAAGTGTTTAATTAATATTAAATTTATTTGATTCTTTATCACTGAAAGCATTGTAAAATTGAAAAAGCAGTTAATTTTATGGTCACTGTGTATTTCTCTGCTTTGATCTTTGATCCGTGGAATGAAATCGCAGAGTGTAAAGATTCTCCTGCTTTATTATACCTGTCTCACGGCAGGGATGCTGACTGAGGTGAGCTCAGCCGAGCTCCAACACAAACCAGTACTGGTACCCAGGCACAAAGCCCACTCTCTGCAAAGGGCTTGGGGGTGCCCAGATTGCAACTGCCCCTCCTCAAAGGGAAGTTTGTGCCATTTGGCTGAGGACAGCACGGAACTCTTCTGAACGACACCGCTGTGTTGCTGCCGATTCCTGGCCTCCCCCGTGCTGATCTGCCAGCGAGACAAAGAGCTATTATGCAGAACGGATTGCACTGGAAAGGAAAAAAAGGGGGGGAATAATTTCTGCAGGGTTTTTTATGTGGGTTTTTTTATATTTTTAAATCCCACTGGGAGCCTCATTACAATTTAGTTATTAGCAGGGGGAAGAAAAAAAAAAAGCACCAAATAAGTAAAAGAAATTTGATATCTTTAAAAATTATATATATGAAGGAGGCGAAAACTCAATGTGATGAAAGTTCTCCAAGCTTCAAAGCGGTTGCAGGTTTCAGATTCAAACATTCTAGGCAATCCTACTGGAAGCTCCCCATCACAGCTCCTGAATGGAACCTACAGGGTCACTTGGACCATGGGCATTCACCCAGCCCAGACAGAAACCCAGTACGGAGCATGATTCAATACTGACCATCTGATCCCGCTCTTCACACCTGGCAACCCTCTGAAAGGCCATGAACATCCTCCCTTCTCCCCTCAATCCAACAGCTCCTGCCCAGAGAGTGGCAGTGGCGTTGAGTGTATATTCATGTAGTAAGATTAAACTCCCATTTAAACATTCTTATTAAAGTCTTGATTTTAGGACAAGTACCTAAGTCTTCCACTGAAAGAGGCACAAAGGAATGAAATGGTGCAGCTTCCAGGATACAGCTGGGAAGGCACTAAGGACACATAAAAATTAGGTTTGATATCAAGAAATAAGATCTAGTAGTCTGTACTGTTTCACAAGCAATGAGAATTTACTCTGTTAACCCTTCACACCTGCTCTTCCACTTACTTTTAGTCACTATCAGTGAACGTCCATCACCTTTATCCCCACCTGAGAGGTTCTAGCACAGCAGCAACACAAGTTGCCCCAGGACATGAAGCAGTGATGTGGCCGAGATGGCAAGAGAAATCATGTTTCTCCTCTTCCATTCCTCTTCTATTTACGCACAAGAGATGCCAGACACACAAAGAAGCAGTCGATAACCTAAGAGAGTCTGAAATGGGGTGGATAACAATGACCCTGCTGTTGTTAGCAGGTCATCTCTACTCCCATCTGTGACACAGATGAAGCATGAAGCACAGATTTGTGTTTATCAGGCTACAGACTCCAGGCATCAGAGTTTCTGGTCACCACATCACTGCCTACAGCTGCCACTTCTTCAAGCCCATACCCAGCCTAGATTTTTTTTAAAGCTAAAACTACTCTCAGCTCAGCCAAGACAGAAGGTCAGGTTTGCATCACTCAGCCAAGACCTTGAACCAGGTAACCAGTGTTCAAGCCTAGGACAAAGTACATCAACCAAAAAAAGACCTGAGAACCTCAAGGGAGGTTCTTTTCTCTATCTCTCTACTTTACCCTAGTGAAGCCACATTTGGAATACTGTGTCCAGTTCTGGGCTCCCTAGTTCAAAAGGGATAAAGACCCAGTTGAGAGAGAGTTCACGGGGGCAATGAGGATAATTAGGGGACTAGAGCACTTGCCTTATGAGGAGATTGAGAAATCTGGGTTACGAGGAGACTTAATCACTGTCTATAAATACATGAAGGCTGGATGTCAAGAAGAAAGAGGCAGAAAGAGGCAATCTCTTTTCACTTGCACCCTGTGATAGGACATGGGGCAATGAGTATAAGGTGGAGCACAAGAAGTTCCACCTCAATATGAGAAAAAAATTCTTTAATTGTTACAAAGCATTGAACAGGCTGCCCAGATAAGCTGCGGAGTCTCCATCTGCGGACACTTTTAAGACCTGTCTGGATGCAGGTGCTTTGTGTAACCTGTCTTAGGTTTTATAATCCTGCTCAAGCAAGAGGGTTGGACTCGATGATCCCTGGAGGTCCCTTCCAACCCCTAATGTTCTGTGTATCTGTGTGTCCCAGTTGTCCATGGGGAGGTATCTACAGACAGACTGCTTTCTGAGCCATCCATGGAATGCTCACATTGAAGGTGTTTCCAGGATCTGCTTGGCAGAAGTCCTGCATGACTTCTGGTTCTCTCCTACAGACCAGAGCTCATGCATAGCTGCATAGCAATCTGGTAAAGAGCTACCTTTGAGTGAGATGTTTTTCAGGGGGCACACAGAGCACACAGAAGACCTGGTCCTGTTCTGCAACTTCTCTCCCTCCTCCCAAGCGCTGGAGAACAGTAGGGCCACCACAGCTCTGGATGTACCCAGAGTAGCCTCTCTGTGCAGACAGACCGCCTGTATTTCATACATCCATGTGCAGATATTGACAGATGGAGAGAGAAAATTACTGTGCCCACAAACTGAAGCTTTGGTCACGTCGGTTCAAGAAGCAGAATAGAAAATTTAGAGCCAAAACCCAGCTTGTGTCAGTCAGGCTGACGAATGCAGGCGCTAAAAACACACCCCTCATCACAGGGAGGCGAAACACAGGCACATGCATGCACACCGAGACCCTGCTCCTTGCCATCTATTCTCAGCAACTGTTTGTCTGAGGGCACATGCAACTGGATTTGTCAAGCCCCCTTTTAACAACTTCTTGTCACAGTCCATTACCAAATTGCATATAGTTATATATTCCACTAATTAGGCTTCTAAAATATCATTAACATGTCTCTTGATCATTAGCATAACGTATGAGGCGTCCTCGTTAGGCACGACTCGAGTTTGTTAACGCGGTAATGAAAGGCAAGGGGCTGGTACTGTGGGAGCCGTGCAGAGATGGGAGGCTGGGAACATCAAAAGCAACGGTGCCAGGCTTACCAAAAAAAAAAAGAAACACAACACGGTAAGATCAGTGAGAGTAGGGGCAGAAGCCAATTGCTGAACCCGGAGGGTTAGGAAAGCTAGAGTAGCATCTCCAGGCAAGCAGATACTTCACATGCACAGCATGTCTTCCCTGGACTAAAATAATATTCCTGTGATCTGGGTACAGCATGGGCCAGGGCTGAGTCAAGACTGCAGACCTCAACACATCAAGATCTGAATAAAATGGCAGTGATAACCAGAATTCCATGGAAGACCAGCCCCAAGCTTCACGGCACAGATCTGTGTCCCCAGTTCACAGAATCATAGACTCGTTCAGGCTGGAAAATGAGGACTGGGTTAGGGATCAGTTGAGTAAACTGGATGTACCTAAATCCATGGGCCCTGACCAGATGCACCCGAAAGTGCTAAGGGGGACAGCAGAAGTCATTACTAGGCCACTCTCCATCATCTTTGCTAAGTCCTGGGGATCAGGAGAGGTGCCTGGGGACTGGAAGATAGCAAATGTCACTCCAATCTTCAAAAAGAGTAAGGAGGACCTGAGTAACTATAGCCTAGTCAGCCTCACCTTCATCCTAGGAAAGGTGATGGAACAATTTATCCTTGATGTTGTCTCTAAGCACAGCAAGGACAGGAGGTCATTAGGGACAGTCAGCATGGCTTCACCAAAGGGAAGTCATGCTTGACCAACCTGGTATGAGGTGGAGAGATGATGGCACAGCAGTGGATGTGGTCTGTCTTGACTTCAGTAAAGCATCTGACACAGTCTCCCACAGCATCCTCA
>JAOXOE010031412.1:0-11961 GCA_028565055.1 Phoeniculus purpureus
CTCCCTGTCGTTAAGACGTCACGGACTGGAGATGCTTGAAGCCACGCAGTGAGCCCGGGAACACGGCAGCATCGCTACCAGCGCCGAGGATAGTATTGTGTATTGCCATCCCAATCGCTCGAGAACACGTTGCCATGGTGTTGCGAGACGCTGTGCGCTGTTCGTATGCGGTCTTCTCGGGTTTGTTTGTCGGTGGTACGTACAGGCACAGCGGCTGTCAGCTTACGGACTTGGTCGAAATCGCGGGCTGCGGCCAGAGAACAGAATCCCATCTCGAGCCTCCAGATCTTGAGCTCTCTCCACAGCTTCCCCACAACGCTTCGGCGATTTAGGTTGCTAACCCAGTCCGGCAGTAGCAACAGCAAGCTCTTCCTTAGACGAGTGCTGAGTCAAGGTGACATGACTACTGTACCGCAGTATCCTCTATGCGCTCATCTTCACCGTCCTTCTCCCGCGAGCGTGACCAAAATGTCGTCAGTCGAGTGGAGGATCTAGCAGATCTGACAGCCTGCCGTGCGAGCGAGGTCACACGACAAGCTGAAGAAAAGAGAGTTCGTCTGGAAAAAACAGCTCTCCATGCCGATCGCGCCAATCGTCGCATGGGAGTCACCCGGCCCAAGAGAGGAAAAAAAGATGTTTGTACCGAGGCCGAGGTAGCTCGACGTTGCTCATGACGATGCCGTTGGTGACCGACGTCAGCCCGGCGGTCACGGCGGCGCCGGCCAGCGCGCCCTGCTGGGTGCGGCTGAGGCCGGTGGCGCCGCGGGACCCAGCCCGTGCCTCGGGGCGTCTAGTTGCTCCTGAGGCCTCGACGAGCTCCCAGGGCCCGGCCGGCCGCGGAGCCTCCCGGGCAGAGGTTTCGGCCACGAAGGGCCCAGGGCTCTGCTCTTGTCTGCTCCCTGTTTCCTCCCAGCAGAGCAGAGCGGGGCGGGGGGCTGTCCTACCCGCCCCTGCCAGCCCAGCGGCGGAGCAGCCCCGCGGCTCTCACGTGCTGTCGGGGGGTCCAGGCACGGACCGCAGCTGCAGGACTGGCTGCCCTGGCTCTTAACTCGGCCCCTGCTGTCCTGAGCGCAGAGGTTCAGCTGAGGTGATTTGCCCAAGGGCACCAAGGAGGAAAGGGCGGTGGAGCTCCTCCGCTCCAGCCCTAGCGGCTTCGCAGCAGGGAGTTGAAAGAGCAGGATGTAAATCAGGACTGACTAATTGCTGCTCGACATGGCTGCCCTAAACCTCTCTTTCCCTTGGCCACCTGGACCTTTCCCCACCTGGCCGGGAGCAGCGCGAGGGCTGTGAACAGCCAGGAACCGCCCGGGCACAGGGGCTGGTCCCGTTCCAGCTGCCTCGCACTTGGGTAGAGGCTCCCGTTGCCCTTCGAACAGAACGTTCCTGCCCAGGTTTCTTTACCGAGCATTCCAGTAATGAAGTAATCAATAAGTAATTGCCTCCTGGCTGCCTCCGCCGGGGGAGGCCGGGCGGCAGGACAGCCCAGCCCGGGTGCTGTGCGGGGTGCAGGCAGCTTCACACCCGAAGCTTTGGTTGCCCCGAGGTGAGCGGCGTCGCTCAGAGCGGGTGGGAGCCCATTATCTAGCGAGAACCTATTCCCAGGCTGCCCCGGCTCGGCAGAGCCGCAGACCGACGGCGTGCGGTAGCGCATGCTGAGCGCGCTCTGCCGAGGCGCAGCCCCCGATGCACCTTTCCAGGGAAGCTCTAATTTATTCTGCATTGTCATTAGCTGCAGCAGGGCCTTCATTAGAGCCGGAGTTAAGGTCTGTTTTGGCTGCCTCATCAGCATCAGTGAGCTGCGTCCCTGCGAGGTTTGATACAATTTAATTAACCTAATTAAAAGCTCTGATTGCAGAGATGATTGGGGTAGAGCCGGCAGCAACTGCATATTTATAACGAGCTGGAAGGTGTGGGACTGGAGCCAAGCGATCCGCATCTCTAATGAGCTGCTGCTATTGAAGTGGGGATTTGGAACGCTAACATTTATTTTTGGCAACAATGGCCAGTTTATCTTCGTGACGGTAACGATCTCAGCCTGATCACAGGGAGCTCGGCACTGTGCTCCGGGGGCTTCACCAGCCCAGCGGCAGCTCCCCACTCCCAGTGCCCCACCAGCACCTCCACGTGCGGGTGGACACAGCTCACACCACCCCATACCCCTGCATCCCTCACACATCCCACACATTCGGGCTGTGCCTGAACCCTAAGCACAGCCCGGCAGACCCAGAGAAGCCAGCAGGAAGGGGAAGGTGGCCAGCAGATTTCCTTCCCTGGCCACCACCTCCTCCTGACCCTCCTTCCCCCTGGCCAAGCCGGGATCCCAGGACAAGGAAACTGCCTCTGTTACCACCCCAGGAGTCAAACACCCCAAGCCCTACCTTCTGCAGAGCACCTCAGCGCCAGTGCCCAGGTCACAGGAAGCACCTGCCCTCTCCAGCCTCACAGCCGGGCCAGAGGCTTTAAGGCTTCTGCTGCCTTGGCTGATTGGGTCGGGAGGGGCTGGGTAAGCACCAGCACCTGGGCCTGCCCTGGCCCACCCACCACACCCAGAACATCCCCCCTTGTCTGAGCACAGAGGCTGCCAGCCCCCTCGTAGCTCTGTGCTCCGCAGGGGTCAAGTGGCAGCACCTGGGGGGTCCTGTCAGTTCTGGGCTGCAGCAGCTGCACTTGAGATGGCAGTGACCTTTTTCTGTGTTTAAAGGCTACAAACCCTGTCCAGACCAAGGCAAGATGTGCCCCAGGACCCATAGGGATACCCTGGCAGGGGGTCCTGAGCTGTGCCCGCACCAGCCTGGGCAGTTCAGCTGGAGCTCCTAGGGGCTGCCGGGATCCGGGGCTGTGAGGGCAGGGTCTGGGCTGCCTCAAGCCCTGTGGCCAGTGCCAGGGGGGCTGCCACATCCCTCCCAGGAGCCCTTGTCGCCGTCCCCAGGCTGTTTGTCTCTGCTGGGCATGGCAGAAGGGACCACTCATCGCTGACCGCCCTGACCTGCCTCCTTTTCCCTCCAGTGAGGATGTGTGTCCCAGAGCTGCGAGCGAGCAGGGCAGCAGCCGGGGTCAGGGGCTGCTCCTCCGCACCCTGCTCGGGTGCTGCAGCCCTGGCACCGAGTGCTGCGGGCAGTCAGGGCACCCAGCGTCAGGTGCCAGGTGGCCGAGGTTCGGCAGGAGCCTGCCGAGCCCCTCAGAAGATGTGACCCACGGTGACTGCGCTGAAAAAGCCCTTCTGATAACGAGGGTGGAGCGGGAGCTCAGCGACTGCTCCTCTCTGAGCGCCGGAGCCGTGAGTGACAACACTGCGGGGCATGTGAAGCAAGGTGTGACTCGCACCTGCTCCTCCGCGGCCACCGCCTGGCTTGTTGGTACCAGGCACTCTCCGTGCTGTTTCGACAGAGCCACGTTACATAACGTCGGGGGCAGCCTGGCCGGACTTTATCAGTGGCAGTTTCTCCTTGCTGTCATCCTTGCTGCTCTGCCTTGGGAGCACAGGGGACTGGACCCCCGAGGCCACGGCTCTCCCAGCTCTCGGTCTCTCCCGAGGTGCCTCCTTCAGCCTGGCTGTGGCACTGGCTGGTGGCAGCAGGGCCAAGTGCAGTGGTGGGGCAGGGCGGGAGGGTCCCCCTGGGCCCAGGCTCCATGGAGAGGGCTGTGAGCACGGTCCCTGCAGGGCAGGAGCTCTCCGTGCACCTCGCAGCAGCCCCTGATGGTCCTCACCCTGCACCGCTCACACACTCAGTCTCCAGCTCCAATGCCACCCGGCTGTTCTATCCTCACAGCCGATGCCTCTCACGTTCCAATGGCTCTCTCTGAGAGTCACCGTCTTGTACGGAAATCGTGGATCGGCTGAAGGGACCTTTCGGCTGGCTCTGAGGAGAGGTGGGCAGCTGCTTCCCATGGCAGCCCCCCAAGCTGCTGACCTGTGGTTCTGAGCCAGTCCAAAGCACTGCTGGACTTTTGGCTGAGCCCATCAACAGAGCCTTCGGATGGGTTTTCTCCCACAGTCCTGAGAAGACATCAGCAGACACGTCTCCCTCGCGGGCTCTTTAACATTTACACTGACGCTGTGGGGAGACCAGATGTTCCACCTTTCTCTTAGCCTTGCACAGGCACAAGTGTGGTCTCAGCACAGCTGGAGGCAGCAGTGGCTGCTGCATGCTGGCTGCCGGGGGGGGCAGGAGGACAAAGAGGTCTGGGGAGAACGCAGATTGCTCTGCATTGCGCTCGCCTGCCGTCCTGCAGCTCACAGCTCTGTCCAGCAGCATCCTGGGGCACCTGCTATCTCCCATGGCTCCTGCTGCGAGCATCCCAGCATGCTGCGAGCATCAACTGCCTACTGCGAGTATCCCCTGCCTGCAAAGAGCATCCCTTGCCTGCTGCGGGCATCCCCTGCCTGCTGCGGGCATCCCCTGCCTGCTAAGAGCATCACCTGCCTGCTACCAGCATCCCCTGCCTGCTGCTGGCATCCCCTGCCTGCTGCTGGCATCCCCTGCCTGCTGCGGGCGTCCCCTGCCTACTGCGGGCATCCCCTGCCTGCTGCCTGCATCCCCTGCCTGCTAAGAGCATCTCCTGCCTGCTGTGGGCATCCCCTGCCTGCTAAGAGCATCCCCTGCCTGCTGCGGGCATCCCCTGCCTGCTAAGAGCATCCCCTGCCTGCTGCGGGCCTGGATGTGTTTAAAGATCGTTTGGATGACGTGTTGAGGGATGTGGTTTAGGGGTGACTTTGTCAGGTGGGGTAGACAGTTGGACTCGATGACCCCAGGGGTCTTTTCCAACCAGAGTGATTCCATGATTCTGAGCTGCTCCACCACTGGCGACCGCTGGGCAGCGGCTCCCTGCTAACGGTCCCCGTGGCCCCCAGCAGCGCAGAGCACAGGCAGCCCTGTGCGGCCCCCGGAGCCAAGACAGGACCGTCCCGTGCCAGGGCGGGTAGGAGCTGGGGCGGCAGGGCCAGGAGGTGGGTGTGAACCCAGTCAGGAGGCTCCCTGCATGCAGGGCTCCTGCTGAGGGGCTGCAAGGGCGCAGGGGCTCTCTGCAGGGTGCAGCCAGGCTGGCGGCCTGGCCTGAGGCAGCCCCCGAGGTGGCCAGCGAGGACAGGAGCCGCGGGGCACCCAGCTGTGCAGAGGGTCACATTCCTGCAGTCCCCGTTGCCCTAACAAACAAGTGTCCCGGGGCGCAGACAATAATGTTTTTATGAGACTCTCAATTCTGGGCTCAAATGCCCTTTGTAGTGGACTGATAGCCAACACGTGGCCCCTGTCTCACGCTGAACTTTCGTGGTCCTACAGGGCTAGAAGCAGCCCTGGGGGGCCCTCACACTGAGCACTTTGTTCTCGGAGGTCGGTGGAGCGGAGGGTGATGTATGGGCACGCTCAGCCCGTGCCAGCTGGGCCTCGCTCGCCCCCCTGAACTTGCCCTGGGAGATAACGTTTCCTTTAATCCGCTGCCGTCCACCTACGGCGGGAGCCGGCGGATCCTTCTCCCAGGCAGGCCCTTGTTCTCGAGGCTCCCTGCGGCCCCCTCACAGAGTGGCTGTTGTCTTCACTGCGGGGCAACGGCCCCAGCTCCCTTCCAGCCCACACTCGCCACAGCCAC
This sequence comes from Phoeniculus purpureus, assembly GCA_028565055.1. Lineage (NCBI taxonomy): Eukaryota > Metazoa > Chordata > Aves > Bucerotiformes > Phoeniculidae > Phoeniculus > Phoeniculus purpureus. The sequence continues at coordinate 5,587 of JAOXOE010031412.1, forward strand.
GCGGCAGCGGCTCCTGTTTGCCCTTCCTGGGCGCCCGAGCTCCAGGCGCTGCTTCCCCAGCCTGTCCGGATCAGCAGGGGGATGTAGGGGCTGCTCTCCCCTGCCAGGAGCCAGCAGCCTCCGGAGAGCAGCGGCCCTTTGCCTCACACGAGAGCCACTGGCCGTCACTGTCCCAGGGTAGAAGACACAAGGGAGAGGAAACAGGACTCCTAAGTCTCTGGTCAACAGAACAAACCCCTTCCGCTCTTCCCCGTCGGGGCTCCTCGGTCGCCCTTCCACAGCGAAGGTTTGATGAGCCTGTGCCGGCCCCAAGGTTGTGTCTACAGGAGAAGCCCCAGGGGACGAGCGATGGGCACGGTGGGTGCGCAGGGAACCCGCAGGAAACCCATCGCCTAGTCTGCTGCGGGGAGCTGCTCTCTAGGGTTATCTGGAACGGGGGTCCCCAACAGCTCCCCAGGGAGATCCCTCTGCTCTAGAGAGACGTTGGCAGTGGCCTCACGGTGCCTTCCAAGGGGACTGGGCTGAGCTGAGGTCAGACGTTGTGGTCAGGGCTGACAGGGGGTTTTGTTCCAAACTCTGCTCCTGAGTGCAAGGAAGGTCTCAGGGCCCTCTGATACCTCCCAGGGAGGCTGGAGAAATGGGAGCTTGGAGGTTGCACTGGCCTGAGCCACAGGAATGGCTGGCAGAGCCCTCCTGTGCTAAAGGGAACCTGTCTGAGTCGAGTGCTGACTGTTCCTCCCTGTCCAGTGATGGGTGAGCTCCGGCTGCCATGGGCATCGCGTGCAGCGTCACCCCGTGGCTCAGGGCTGTGGGGTCCAGGCTGAGCACCTGCCCAGCTACACGAGCAGAGCACGCGCGCTGAGGGGCACGCTGCAGCGGCCAGCGTGCCAAGGGCTCTCTGTGCGGGCTGCTCCCAGACTAGTCTCTGCACGGCGACGGGGGTTCTTTCCAGGAAACCGAAGAAGCAGCCCTCTCGGCTGCAGGCTTGCACAGGAGCGCACGGGCACGGGCACGCAGCTGTGTGCCACACGCATCTGCGCTCGGTGTGGGCGCAAGGTCACCTGCACCTCAAACGCAGCCCCTGCCACCCCAAGGTCCTGCACATCTCAGGTGTCACCCACTGGCCCCTCGGACCCTGCCCTGTCCCCAGGGCTGCCCCGGAGCTCACGGAACGCCCCTGCGCAGGACAGCTCGTTCGCAGAAGCGGGAGCTCAGCCAACCTGCGCGGCGCAGCAGTGTCCTTCGTGCATCACAAGGCTGAGCCGCTGCCAGATTCCTCTGCGCCCACTGCCGCGGTTAAACGCGTCAATCACTTCTTGGCAAGCCCGGCCCTGGAGAAGAGCTGAGAGGCAACTTGAGACAGTTCAGTCGCTCTCATCAGAAGGTGAAAAGCTCCTGCTGAGCAGCAGCTGAGAGCGGGGCTGCGGAACCCTCCCTGCCAGGGAGGGCAGAGGGGCAGTAGCAGACACAGACCTGCCGCTGGTCGAGGGCCCCACAGCTGTGAGGTACCCTGGTGCCTGCCCTGCGAGGACAGCCCCAGACCCTCCTGTGTAGGTCTCAGTCCTGTGGGGCAACTGGCAAAGCAGAGGGGGAGCATCAAGCTGAAGGGGAGGCAGGAGCGATGACCCTTAAACACAAGAGACCTCAAGCAGTGGGCAGGGGATGGCAGTGACCTGCCTGGGGCCAGAGTGCTCAGGCAGCTCCAGTAGCCAGGAAGGTGCTGCCAGTCACTCACCCATCGGCCGCTGCCAGTCAGCATCGTGGGGCCAGAGGGGAACAGCCCCCCATTTCTGGAGCTGAACCAGGAACACTTAGCCCAAGGCTGCAGTGCTGCTGGGAAAGTGCCCTCACTGTGGGGTGACACCTGGGCTGCCGTGGTGGGGCCGGCCGTGCTGACACCCAGGGAGCAGCCGGGCTCTTGGGAACAGAACAGGAAAGTCCGGGTGATTCAAAGATTCCTGGCACGGGCCACGGCTGGTGCCGGCTGAGCACAGCGTGAGGGAGGAGGGCGAGCAGGCAGGGACCCGCTAGAGGAGTCTGGGCAGAGGATTGTGGAGCTCAAGGTCTGGGAGCGCCCTGTGAAAGTGGTGGTGGGGTCACTGCAGGAAGGGGTTAGACCAGGCTCCTGGAACGCTCCGGGGTCAGGGACACTCCTGCTGGCAGGTGCTCCCCGCTGCCCTGACAAATGCTGGGGCCCAGCTTGGTACTGACCTCCAGCCCGGAGTCCTCCTGGCCCCTGGCCACCACTTCATCCACCAACAGGGCTGCTGACATACGTGCGCTCGCTGTACTCGGTCGAGCGCAGAGAACCACCTCCCGTGGGGGGACACCAGTGTTCCGAGGCTCTTCCTCCACCCAGGAGCTGCCCTGCACAGGACGCTGAGCAGAGCCTGAGACCATCCCCGCTCAGCCCCACTGCAGGGGTGCTGGGGAGCTGCCGCACACCCACGCTGCTCCCACCCAGGCAGCTCTCACCTCCTCACCCGCCACCCCGCTCCTTCCCTTTGCCTCCACACGCAGTTGCTTTGATCTTCCCTCCAGAGGCTCCCTGTCAAAGATTCATGGTTGAGGGGTGTTGCTGCCCCTGGCTTGCAAATTGGCTCTTCCCCCCAGGTAGGGGCCTGGCCACCCCCTGGAGGACCGTTCTGCTCTGAGCTAAGCAGGTGGGGACAAAAGCTCTTGGGCTTTGGTTCAGGGCAGGCTGGGACCTTCTCCTGCCCCTGGAGCTGTGCTGAAGTGGGAAGAGACGTGGCCATGTCATGGTGCTCAGGCTGTCCCAGCAGGCTCTGCCAGTCCCCGGAGCAGCCCTGCCCGGGCTGGGGAGCTCGGCAGCTCCTGCCAAGCTGTGCCCACGGCCCCAGGGCTCACCTCTGCTGCCTCCTCCATGTCGGCGGGGAAGGGGCCGCAGACAGGACGCTGGGGCTCTCTTCCCTGTAATTAGCAGAAGGGCTGGTGTAGGGTGGAGCATGCAGTGCCCTCCGTGCCCTCTCGATCAGGCTTTCCCTCTGCACCCTGGTGCCAGCAGCCAGTGGAGAGCTCAGGTTCTCTGAGCTTCTAGCAGAGGTGTGAGGAGCACTCTGAACACCCTGGTCTCCCCTTGCTGGCTGCCTTGTCCCGGTTCTGCTCACAGTGCCAGGGCCCCACAGAGGGTCCTGCCACAGCCTGCGAGCTCCTCTCTGCAGGGGAGGCTCCCGCCCGGGAGCAGAGCTGGGGGCAGCTCTGCAGCCTGGGAACTGCCCCCACTGCTGCCCTGCTGGGAGGGCAGGGATGCAGTGCCGCAGGCAGCGCTGGGCGCAGCAGGAAGCCGGGCCTGCCGAGCTGGGTGTGTGGGGATGCTTGTCTGCGCTCCCAAAGCATTTTCCAAACACTTTAATTACAGTGATTTATAGGGCAAAACTGTGGGGGCGAGAGCTTGGGAAAGGCATCAGCAGGTCTGTGCAGAGGGCTCTCATCAGAGGCAGGTGATGGGGACAGGGAAGGGTACAGCACCGGGGCTGTGCCTGCAACTGCAGCGTCAGGACAGGCTTGCAGGATGCAGAACCTGCCAGGGATGTGCTGATGGCCTCCGTGAGCCTCAGCGCCTTCTGTGCTCCTCGGAGAACAGTCCCAGCACCAGGAACACTCCCAGACCTCCTGTGCCTGACCCCTGGACCGCTCCTGAGACAAGTTCCGCAGCACCGTGGTCCCTCTCCATGGGCACTGAGGCTCAGCATGGCTGTGGTCACCCCTCACACAGCCCTGGCACAGCAGAGGACAAGGGCGAGGCCACATGGGCACACAAGTGTCATAAACCCACCTGGCCATGCTCCTGTGTGACTGGATCTAGGGGATCCCACTGTGGCCGGGGGACTGAACTGGATGGTCGTTCGAGGTCCCTTCTGGTCTCTAATGGTCCGTGATTCTGTGACTGGACTGGGTGGTCTTTCGAGGTCCCTTCCGATCCCTCATTCCTGTGAATTACGAGGCACCAGAACACAATCATCAGCTCAACAGCAACTCCCTCAGCTTTGTCCTTGGGTTGGCTCCACCCTGGGCACTCCAACCCTCTCCTGTTCTGCCCGACCCCCTTCTCCTGAGCCCCCCTGCGTGCACCCGCAGAGCGCTTCCCGCAGCTCCCGCGTGGCTGAGCAGCCCCTGCTCTCTGCACAGCAACAGCCCCAGCCCGGGGAGCCCAGCAGCCACGACCACTGCCTCTGACACCTCGGGTCACTCCGACGAGACTGTCACTCCGTCGAGCCCTGGTGGCACCAGAGGACGGGCGAGCAACACTGGGCTGCTGCGGTGGCTGGTGGCAACAGCCGGCCCCTGGGCAGAGCAGGGGGCTGCGGGGCCCAGCCGCAGTTAGCAGCTGGTGTGGGGATGGCAGCGGCGGTGCTGCGGGGGCTCTGACCCGTCCGAGCGGCCACAGGACACGGCCCCGGCAGCGCGGCCAAGTCGCTCCGGCTGCGGTCCCGCTGCTCGGCCCCTTTTCTGATGAATAACCTCTCCCTGTCCCTTTTGACACTGATGTCTACTGACGGCTGAACTCCCTCCCGGCCGGCTCTGGCCTCAGAGAGCCCCCGCACGTCCCACGGGCACGGAGCAGGAGCGGGGAGAGGGGGAGAGCCGGCGCCGCTTCGCCGAGGCGCCCGCAGCCCCGCTCCCGTCGGGGCGGCACCGAGCACAGAGCGGAACACGAAGCGGCCCTCAGCTGAAGGACCTTCCGCTTCCCGGCGCCTCTGCTCCCACCCGAGCGCTGAGCACCCGCAGCCAGGGCTCTGCGGCTGCTCCTCTCGCCCGGGGACCAGGGGGCAGCAGCCGCCAGGGGAAACGGTTGAGCCCCGGGCCCCACGGCGGCGGGATGGCCCCGGCTCCCACCCCCAGCTCGGCAGGGACGGCAGGAGGCACCGGCAGGCTGAGCCAACAGCTCTTGCCCCGGCTCCCACCCCCAGGATACGGGCACCAAAGCCGCACGGCCGTCGGGGGGGCACCCGCTGTGCCCTACCCGGGCAGAACCTGCTGCTGAAGGGACAAAGCAAGCACCGCGGGCCCACGTTATCACTTCATTGAGTCCAACTGATCGAGAGGTCTAAAGCAGCTCCGGCTCAGAGCGCTGCAGATGGGGCCGGGAGGAGGGCAGCGCTCTGAGCCCTCGGAAGCCTCGGCACCCGGGGCAGGCACCGTCTTGCTCTCCGAAAACTCTCACACACCGTTAGGACGGGCAGGACCCCGCAGCAGCGGGGCAGCCCCAGGGGGCAATCACTTGTCCCACTGCTCCTCTGCACAAACAGCCTGTCCCCCTGCCCTCGGTGCCCGCAGTGGGCAGGCGGCTCCCACAGAGACATCAGGGGAAGGAAGTCGCATCTGCGGGGCAGCGTGGGGGCAGCTGCCTCTCCAGCGGTCCAACCACGAGCCCACACTGCTGGGAACGGAGCCCAGAGGACCTGCCCAGACACAGGCTTCTGTGTGTGAGCAGCCGTTCCCATGGCTGCTGGTGAACCTGCATCGCCTGGGCAGTGCTGTTGAGAGAGATACCGAGCCGCAGCCCTACCCCAACCATCTCGCATGAGCGAGGGGACTGTGGGCGCCTGCACAGCCTGGGCAGCAGCCTTCACCTCGCACACACTCAGCCGAGATGCCGGGCAGGAGAGCCGGTGCTGCCTCTGCCGCCAGGCGAGAAGTCCGTCCCTTCCTTCGCGAGCTGACACAGGGCACCCTGGCTGGAGCTGCAGAGCTGGGCATCTCCACACCAAGTCACAGGAGCGCCAGGGGATCTCTGCTGGCACCCCACAGTGCCGCTGCCCAGACATTGAATCACAGAGTCACAGAGCAGCCAGGGGTGGAAGGGACCCCGAAGATCACCCGGTACCAACCCCCCTGCACAGGCAGCGACAACTTGACCAGAGCAGGTCACTCGGGGCCCCAGCCAACCTGCCCTTCAGCACCACCAGGGATGGGGCAGCCACAACTGCCTTGGGCAAGCTGTTCCAGCATCTCGGCACCCTCACAGCAAAGAACTTGTCCCTCATGTCCAACGTCAATCTCCCCTCCTCAAGTCTGGAACCTCACCTTGTGCTTGTCCTTCTGATTTGGCTGCACTCAGCACCGAGACCCCCGCCAAGGCAGCTCACACTTTATTAACTCTGCTACTTTCTTCTTCGCTAATTAACATCCAATTATTCCTGATGCACACTGCACACAGTAGCGAGAGCAGCCTGCTCCCCCTTCTGCTCCCCAGAGCCGTTGCCACCAAAGCAAATGATTTATCTGCTGAGCAGAAGCAAGAGTGGCCCCACAGAGACCATGGGGATGGCCCAGGACCCCACAGAGAACATGGGGCTGGCCCGGGACCCCACAGAGAACATGGGGCTGCCCAAGGATCCAGCTGGCTTGAGC